>VXBU01008633.1:144682-409706 GCA_013400315.1 Bombycilla garrulus
CAGGTATTTTTAGTATCATTCCAGGGTCCCTGACACCTTTGGCAAGGCTGAAAAGCCTCCTGACCAGGTTTTGGGTCGGCCAAAGGCATCATAGGAACCCCCTGGGTTCCAACACAGCCCCTGCTCTGCCCTCCCAGAGATCTCCTGCTCAGTTATAGAGAAGGACAACTACAACTTGCATGTCCTTCTTCTTTATTTCTGCTTGATTTACTTGCCCTAGATTCAAAACTTTGACTTCTTCACAAGTTGCTGCTGAAAAACAAGTTCCATATGCATTACTCTTCATTAGACACAGAATAAAGAAGAAACGTTTCCATCTGAAGCTGTGTTGTCTGAATTAGCTTGCAGAGTGCCTGACTGGAAATGTGGGGTTTGTGCAGGTCCTTTCTCTTTCTCTCCCTGAAACGTCTCTTTAATGCTCTGACCTGCTGCTGGGTACCAGTGAGACAGGACACCTGTGCCACCATATCTCTCTTTAGGGATCCCTGCGAGCCAATGAACTGAAAATATGTAAATTTTTCCTCTCGGGACTACACTTTTTGACCAATTTGCATTTCTGAAAGCATCTACCAGCCTCTACTCACATCCAGCAAAGCCCAAAGCAGAAAGAGCTGTGAGCAAAAGTCTGATGGACAAGTTTTGAGAGCAGTAGTTGAATCTCTCACTTGACTTGGTACAATGCTCAGTTCTCCAGTTTGCTGCTCCTGGTATTGAGAGCAAAGGGAAACTCCAGAGGGAAATGCCAGGGAAGCTGCCCGGTGTCCCAGCTGCTCTGAGAAACTCCTGCCACACACCCTGAAAGGGAACTGTGATATATAAAGAGTGATTTAACATCTTAATATTTATTGGACCAAATACTGCTGAATATAACCCCTCACTGATCATGGACTTTACAGCATGGGTTTATTTGTATCATTCTGGGAGACTTCAATGGCTTTTGCATTTTCATTTCATAATGATGAATTACCTGAAATCATTCCTCTCAAAACAGATTCCTCCAGCTTTGACTCCTGCTAGGATGTTTCATTTTGTATTGAAAATTGCAATAGGAAATTTCCCTGAGCCATTGATATGTCAGACTAGAGTTTATTATCACTCACAGTCCCGGCACACCAGGGCTGTGTGAAAGGTTTTGTAAATAATATGACATGGGCAGGAACTCATTTGATGCTGTGATAGGTGGTGAATATTCCCAGCCAGCCAGGCAGAGGGAAATGCAGTAGCAGGAAGTGTGATCTTCCCTAGGAAGAGGCGTTCTCACTCTCTACTGTATCTTGGTAATTAATTAGAATTTTTAGTGGGGGAAGCAGGATTTCAGTGGCTGATAATGGCACAATGTGTTGTCTACGTGTTACTAAAACTGTTTGCTGCTCTTATACATCTCTAATGAACCAGGAAACAACTTCTCAAATTCTGTTTCTGACCTCAGTCTGCTCTTCTCCAGGCTTAACATTATATTTATATATTATTATTAATATTGTAAGTATTTTAACATTAATATATTAAGAACTTGTATTAAATATCAGGTTGTGTATAGGCAGGATGCTCAGGATCAATTAAAACCTGTTTCAATGTTAAATCCACCCTTAAATGTGGTGGTTGCTCCAAACCCCCTCTTTCAATAACCTGTATAACTGGGTTTATTGAATGGAAAATGAGGGGTGCTGTCTGCTGCTGCCTGCCTTAGAGTTACCAAATTTGTGTATACATTGAAAAGAAATTCTGTATTGTCCTAAAACTCCCACTCAGCTCTTATTACAATCAGGCTATACCCATTTACCTTTTAGCTTTCAGGTGTACACAGCAGAAGGAAATTAATTTAAAAATATCCCTGCCTTGCCCAAGTGTCATCACCTTGGTGTCTAATCATAGTCCTTCATTTACATATGAGGAAATTGACATGTGAAGAGGTAAATTTTCTCATTATCAAATGATACCTATGTTGGGCTGGAGCTATTGATTGGCAATAGCTTTAACCTTGCCGTGCCATGTGTCAGGTTTCTCCTCGCAGGGAAGGTGTGTGGGATCAGGGAGCAGCCCAGGGGCTGAGGATCTCTCCAGCTCCACCCTCCTGCACCTGTGGGAAGGATGCTTTCACTCTGGCCTTGTCTCTGACCTCTTTATTTCAGGTCTTGTGTGCCCACATTTGTGATAGGAACCACTCAGGCAGTTCCTCCTAGGCAGTTAGCTGTTCCAGTTATTTTTAAAGGAATTTTGTGCGCAGCTCAGTTCTGTATCCTTCCCTCTGCTCAGGGCTCTCCTGACACTTCTTTGTGGTTTCAGCATTAGTTTATATGCACACAGAGAGCAGATTTAGTGCTCCTTCCCTAAGTTTTTAATTCTTTATGCCAGTGTGTTTTTCATAGCCCAAGTGGTGTTTCCAGCTGGATGCAGCTAATTGTTTACTATTCAGCACAGCTAAAAATGAGATTTTATTTTTAGGTTCTGTCACTTTGTGTCTTTACATTTTAAGACAAATCCATCTCTGCTGTCTTCCGTTCATGAGGTACAAAAATCTCGGTTTCATTTCCAGCTCCCAAAATGAATTTCATTCATTTATTAACTTAGTCTTAAAGATCTCTTGCTTTTATTTATCAGCCATTTCCTGAAGTGGATTTTATTTCACTGAGCCCCAGCGGAACCTCTGGCACAGGCTCTGTCACGGCCTCACATTGCAAAGGGGCTGCTGATCCTTAGAGTCACAGGGTTATGGAATATCCTGAGCTGGAAGGGACCCCCTGGATTACCCAGCCCAGCTCCTGGCCCTGTCCAGACCCCCCAAATCCCACCCTGGGCATCCCTGGCAGCGCTGCCCAACCCCTCCTGGAGCTCTGGCAGCCTCGGGGCCGTGCCCATTCCCTGGGGAGCCTGGGCAGTGCCAGCACCCTCTGGGGGAAGAACCTTTCCCTGCTCTCCAGCCTGAGCCTGCCCTGGCCCAGCTCCAGCCGTTCCCAGCTCCTGGCCCAGAGCAGAGAGCGGAGCTGCCCCTCGGGAGGAGCTGCAGCCCCGGGGAGCTCTGCCCTCAGTCTGCTCTTCTCCAGCTCAACCAACCCAGTCACCTCAGCCTTTATTACCTACAAATAATCTTTATTTCTATCCAGAATGGTCTTAATGCATTCAACAGGACCAGCTTCTCTCAGGGAAACTGAGTCATTCCGGGCTGGAGTGTGTGGGCATCGTTGCTGATGCTGGGACGGAAGAGAGGAGGGGGAACACTCAATCTTTCTACCTGCCTGAAATCTGCCTGGTAGAAGTTGTCTTTTCTGTCTTCATTTCCATCCAAGCATATCTCAGAAGGATAAACAAAGGGCTGGAAAGTTTCAATATAAACAAACTCCTTTTAGATATTTTTTTTTCCTCTCCAGATCTCCATTCTGCAAATGATTATGATTTAATAATGTAGCACCATCCATTTTTTTGGGTCTGATCTTTTCCCTAGTGATGCTGCAGGCAAGATTTAGACAAAACAGTGAAGAAGAACAATAAAACAAGATGAGTGTGTTGGACCTCACCAGCCACAGGGATAGAAAACTGCGAGAGAAATCTGATTTCTTGGATGTCTCAAAAGAAGGCTGCAGGAGAGGTCAGCAAGGTGGGACCAGAAAGTAGGAAAAAAGATCTCCTGGAGCCAGACACTAATATATGGTTCACTGAAAGCTTTGTAAATATTTTCAAATTTAGCCTTAACTTTTTGAAGTTATTTATTGAAGAGCCTGAATCAGTGAAGGTGCAGCTGATTGCACTGTGGACAGTTGTATACAGCTGTATCCAGCTTTACAAGTGAAGCTTGTTCTGCTTGTAATAGCTTTTCTAACCTGACTGAAAAGCTTTTCTCCTTGTTGTCATCCTCTTTTTAAATTTTATTTTTTATTGTATTTCATGGAGGGGGGGGGGAACTATCCTTATCTTGTACCATTCTAACGTCATGGGAAACTTGTTCCAAAAAGGCAATTTCTGTCCCTCTTTTTCCCCCTTTGCCACAGACTCAGGTGGATTTACACAGCCTGTGGCCTCCTCTCTGCACCTGCAGCTCTACCACCAGGGCACATCAGTGTCACCAAGCAGAGCCACCCAAAGTGGCCCAGCAGTTGAGAGAGGAACAGAATTATCCCACCTGAAACTTGGGGAAAGTGAGTTGTTTATCTGACTGCTTCTGTGTTCCACTGACAAATTGTCTGCCTTGCTGTTGCAGCTTCTGAGGACCTCAGGCCCCTCGTGGTGCCCGGTATTTCTCAGGGGTTGAGCTTTAGATGAAAATAATTTCTAGAAGACACTTTTCTTTCCCTAACTCTGAGTTACAGGCTGTCCAACTGCCAGTCTGGAACTGTCAGCACGGACAATAAAGAACCGGTCTGGGTGTCACAAGATGGGCTTTTCTGTCTGGATTCCCCACTGATGATTTGGGACCAGCCACCCCATCGCTCTGTGCCTCAGTTTCCCTGTATGTAAGATGGGAAGAATCCATCTTGTTCCTGACCCCCTCCAGCAGCCACAGCTGGGAGCCCCCTGCTAGGAAGGAGCAGGGGTTGTGATCACTGCTGTGGCTGTGCAGGCACTGGGTTTTCTGTGTGCAGGCACTGTCAGGTTAATTCTTGGTGGCTGTGTTGTCACCGGTTTCAAATTCCACATTTAAAGCCTTTTCTCTTGTGCTCTGCAGTCTGGCAGAAATCTCCCTTCAGACAGCCAAGCCACGGGCTCATCAACTCATTTAAAACCTAACTCAAGTTCTGTTATGCTTTTTTTTTCCCACCCTGCCTAATCTCAGTTTATTTTTGCTTTATGTGCTTATCCATGAGCTTCACGAGGGGCTTGTTTTCCTGCCTGGCTCTGTGTTTGACTCTGGTGAAAGGCACTGTATTAAATCTGTAATAAAGTGTGTGTAAGCGATTCCTGTCACACTCTGCACCGGGGAGCACAGCCCATTATGCAAATGGTCACTGCAAGCTTCCCATAAACTGCAGATGCTCAAAGGGCACTGCCTCTCCATTGCCCCCAGCCAGCACAGACACGGGAGAGGGATTGGATGTGGAAAGGAAGGTTCTTTCTATCAGGTTCTTGCATTTTATTCATCTCAACAAGTGAAAATACCCTCAGGAGGCAGAGCAAGGGGTTATTATCTGCAGTTTAATACTGGCTAAGATGGCCTAAACTCAGTGGAACTCTTTGTCACCAAGTCTGCTGGATTCAGGAGGTTGCAGGAGAAAATGTTTCAGCCTCCTTAGCCAGGAAAGCAGCCAGTGTGAGGTTTCTATCCCTGCAAGGGCAAACTCTGCTGTGAATTCTGGTGCTGCAGGACTGGGAGGTGGAGAGCAAGGTCAGAGAAAGCCACAGATGTGCTCCCCTCCCCACAGCCAGGTAACCCTGACCTGCCATGAGGTGGCAATGGAGTGGTCCAGATACTGCCCAGATCTGCTTGTAGCTACTCTTTGACAAACATTGCCAAAGCCCTGCTACACAGATCCTGCTGCACAGTCCTGAACACCCTCAGTGCCTTCAAAACCACCTCATCCAGTCAGCAGAGAGAACCACATCCCAGGACCCAGGGAATCTGCTCATGTTCATTGTGATGCACACCCACAACACATCCCTCAGCAATGGCCCGTGATTAGACACTGAAGTGATTGTCCACTGAGAGCTCCAAATAATAGACACATCTGAGAAAGTGGCAGTCTGCTGGCAGATAGTTTGCAAACAGAAAAAGAGAGAAAATTCTTCAGCTAAATATTCATTATGGCTTCCTCTGACTTTTTCATGGTGAAACCAAACCGTGCACAGCTCCACCAGGCAGTCTCTGAGCTTTGCATTTCCATCCCTGTGATTGTCATGCATATAATATCTTATTACGTTTGCTATTAATGGCAGAGTTGTGCTCAGGTATTGAAAATCCATATGGCCTCTGTAGTATTTACAGTATGACAAAGTAATAAGTCACAGCACCAGCCTGCTGTCGTGCACTTCCAGCATTTCCCCCAAACCTGGGCAGGGTGTTTGTGGGGAGAGTTTGGCTTTTATTGAGTTGCGTTTGTGCCTTTTGGCGGTGGTGAGGATGCGTTTTGTGAGGGTGGGTGTTACTCTGCCTGTGTTACTGTGGCACAAAGGCTGAGAGCAGAGGAATGGATCAAGTGTGGCTCTGGTTGATTTTTTGGCCTCATTTCTTACTGACAAAGCAGATGGAGAAAACCCCATGAGGAGCCCTCACCCTGTGGGGCTGCCCTGTTTGAAGGGAAGGGAAGGGAAAGGGAAGGGAAGGGAAGGGAAGGGAAGGGATGCTTCCTGCTGCACTGCTGGATGTGGGAGCATCCCTGAGCTGTTGAAATGGTTTCAGGAAACAAGGCTGTGACCCTGGAAATGCTCAGGAGCTGTGAGACCAGCCAGGAGGCAGGGCAGTGCAGCAGGCAGGGTGCAGATGGTTGTCAGTGGCATCTTGGTGATACACCTGCCAAGCAATGGACAGAGTGAAGATTCGGCTGTCAAGAGTGGGGATAAAATGAGGGTGACAGCAAGAGTTTGAGCAAAGGTCTAGATCTGAGAAGGGAAAAAATAACCCAAACCCTGAGATTTATATGCAGCTTGCTATAGCTGTGCGTGACCTGGGAGGGGAGGGAAAAGGGGGAGATTGGGGATGACTGACAGGGACTGGACCTCAGCAATGGGAAGGAAATTGCTGCTGTGAACAGGAGGCAGAGATTGGAGGCTGCAGACAATCTTGGGAGCAAGGTCAGGAACACACGAGGAGCGTGGCTAAAGCTCCAGCTCCCAGGGAGAGTGAGCAGGGAGAAGGAGCAGTGTGGCTGTGACCCACAGGCATGGCAGGGAGGTGCCTGCTGCTGCTTTTCTTACAAAGCCACAGGCAGCAGTCCCCATATTTCTGTGTCTCACAGCGATGTTTATCCTTTCCTCCCTCCAGTTTGAACCCCAGGAATTCAGCCCTGCCCCACAGAGCCTGCAGAGGTGCTGAGTTCCACCTCTCTGGTCAGGGCTGGGTGATCCCTCACTGCCCCACTCTCCCTTCCCATGCAGACGGGGTTTTGTACCACACAGGACAGGCACCTACAGGCACCTGTCCCTTAGGCTTTGCTCTCATTTCCAGACAGAAGATTTCTTACCATGATGAGGACTTATGAATCTGAAAAACTTGGCAGAGACTCTGTTTCTTGGGGCATGGAGTGGAAATGGGATCTCCTCCTCCAGGATGGGATGGCCTTTTTCAGGGCACAGTTTAATCTTTTAGAGACAGATGAATATGAGACTGGGTAATCTGGTAATACAAGCAGAAGATGAGGGGAGATGGAGAGAATTTCAATAAAGCAACTGAAAGTAAAGAAAGTGGAGCTGCTGTAGTTTCCCTTTAGAGTCTCTGTTTGGTGAACCTGAGGTGGAGCTCACCCAGGTGAAATGTGTTTGTTCAAGAGCAAAACCTGCTTTATAATGGAGCAGCCAGTCCATTCTCTCAGCTGCACACTGATGTTCCTTTACAACTCAACTGCCTCCCCCCAACCTAATTGTCCCATTTTTCTTGCTTTTCAGTAACTCTGTCCCAGCTCTCAGGCACTTTACTCTTGGTTTCCTTTCCTCCACATTCTCACCTTGTTCTGCACTCTGGAACAGGCTCTTCCTTTCCTAGAGCTTACCTGGGACCTGAGCTCAGAGTTTGTGTTGGTTGTCAGTGAAGGCAGGGAAATCACCTGGGCTGTGAGAGGCAAAGGCAGGGGAAGCAGAGCCCTGATTTCTGCTTTCATTGCCCTCAGCTCTCAGTAGCTATTGGGGCAGAGGCACTGAGAGCCACCTGAAAGGCTGTCCCTGTGAGAGAACACATCACTCCGTGCTGCTGTCACGCTCTCCTAGCTGCTGCAGCCCTCAGGGCAGGGACATGTTCCACTCAGAGCCCAGGAGCCACCACATGGATAAGTCATGGAAGTGTAACTTTGCCATGTCCAACACAAAATCCCTCAGCAGAAGAGCCATTGTCTTGTAACCCCCACAACAAAGTTGAGCCCTTAGGGCTGTTTTTATTCTAGTAGAGATGTCACGTCTGACAGTTGCTGTCACCCTATGATTAGACCAGCAATCAGCCCCAGCTTCTTTTGATAGAATGAGCCCTGACTGATTAACAGAGTGGCCTTTGGCCTCAGGTTAATAACAGATTTCACAGCACTGCTACAGTGTAATTATTATTTAAAAAGGTCTTAGTGGAAGTTTGATATTCTCCTACAGGCTTCTGTCCATCTGAATGCAGAATTGGAAAGTAACAATTACGGGCATGAACACCGGCCCAACTGGAGGTCTCCTAGTCCTGATGTATCAGTATTCTTGGTGCATCTGTTACATCTCTGCATGGATGGACCAAAATACCAGATTTGCTTCTTTTTATGACACCTCAGTGTATTAATCAAGCCAAGTATGTAGTTGTCCCAGTCCCTCAGTTGTTGGAATTATCAAGTCCCTCTGTGTATCATTTTCCTCCCTCTGCTGGTTGTCTCACAGCAAAGTTCCCTGGTGGGTCTGTCTTCCAGGTGTATATCATTCCCTTGCTTTTGATTGCCATGGAGATACCCATCTCCAAAGCATAATCTTGTCTCTTTCTTATTTAATTATCTCTCAGTTTTCTGGGTGAGCCTTTTGCCTCAGACTCGTGAGAGCTGCTGCTCTGTGAACACAGAGATCAATCTGCTCTGACCACTGACTGCTGCCCATGGAACTCATGCTGCTCAGGAACTGCAGATCTGAGCTGTTTATGGCCCACCAGAACACCCCAGAGCCTCAGGCTGCAGCACAGCAACCTCACATTTCTCCAGCCTGGTACAGAATTGCTGCTGCTGTCATGGCTCAGAGGGTGATGAGGAACAGTCACTCTAAGGACCAGCCTTGTGAAGGGATAGATCTGAGATTAAACATCATGTGGTTTGAGTGACTTAGGTGTCCAAGTGACATATTCACAGTGATGTATTGAATTAGTGGCTTAATCTGAGTTGAAAGTTAATCTTACTTTCCTAAATCTTGCCTCTGCAGAGAAATGCTCAAGTGATGCATTAAAGAGTTTTTTGGGACACCAATAGGAAGCTTGCAGTGAAACAGGGAACTGAACTTGTGTCTCCAAATTCCCAGACCAGCTTCCTTTCATGTGTCATCCTTCTTTTCCTGATTAAAAACCAAAAAAAAAAAACCCCAAAAAAAACAAAACCAGGAAAATGGAGCAGCAGTGCCTATTTGACCAGTTGTGGATATCTCAGAATCCAGATCCAAAGAGGAGAAAATGGTCCTGCTAATGCCAGTAAAGAACGTATGGCAATTTCTTCTCCTCCATGCTGAAAGAACCTCATTGAATGTGCTCCTGTACCTGCAGACCTCTGCGTCTGAGCAAATGTTTTTGCCAATTAAAGAGTTTCCTGCTGCTGTAGTTGATCCACACAAATGGAAATAGAGGGGAGGCGTGGAGGAAGGAATCATTAAATCAGCAGAACAAAGGCATGAGGGCAAGTTAAAAGACCTGATCTGAATAAAAGAAGCTTCTCAAAATATCATCTCCTTTGTCCTGCCTGTCCTTCATCCATCCAATTCTCCTGAATGCTGTAGAGAGGCTTTGTCATTCTCAATGACATGGCAGGAGGAACCAGTCCCCCAGCACGCTGCCTGAAATAGCAGCAGATGAGGGACAAAGTGCTCAGAGGTGCAGCCTGGTCTATGAATGCTCAGAATTTCAGGGCTGGATCTGGATTATTCAGTCCTCACACACCAGGAGCTTCCTCATCCCAGAAACTCTGTGGGCTGAGTTCTACAGATGGCGCCGTTCAGGGTGGCCCCTCTGTCATTGCCTGTTTCAGGTGAGGTGCCAACACCACAGCAGTGCTACAAGTCAGACCCGAATTTCTAGGATGCCTTTAGAAAGACATGTCTAGATGTCTTTTGTCTCCCTGATGAGATTGGGATCCATTTTTGCTCATCTCTGGCAGTCTGCTCACTCTTTAGACAGTCACTCCACATCCTTGCTCCTTTCCAGGTTCCTGTTCCAGGTTCATCTGTGTGGTGTTTGAACAGCTTCCACTGTGTGAATGGGTGAGCTTTCAAGTACTGAGATCATTGCAGCTGTACATTTATTTTATCTGAATTTCCCCTACTGCTGCCTTTTTCTTCCATCCTTTCCTCTCCTATTTATCTAATAATTCACCTCTTGGGTCTGAGAGATGTGACCTGTGCGAGGAACCCAGCCTGAAACTGCTGCTTCAAGAGCTCTGATTGAGTTACTTTTCCACAACTACGAATATCAAACCTCCAAAACTTGTGTCGAGGACATTGCAACATGCCCTGGCTTGCAGTGTCAGCAGCCTGAAATTCTGCTACAGGACTTTCCGTCCTCACAAAACACCAGCACCAGAAGGAACCTTTCTGTTCCTGTTAGTATTTACAGGGGTCTCCTTCCACGAGAGAAAGCAACCACAAGCAAGGCAATCATTTCGTTCCCACAGACCTTCTCCACTCCATTATCCAGTACATGCTTTTGTGCATCTAAAGCACGGTTCAGGTGTGTGTGGATAGAATGAAATCAGGCTGCTGAAGTCACTGTTTCAGATGGATAGAGCAGACCATGGAAAACAAAGTCTTCATGCTGCATTCCTGCAAAAAATGAGATGGAGTTATTCTTCAGCCGTGTGGAAGATCATAGAATGGTCTGGGTTGGAAGGGACATTAGAGCCCACCTCATTCCACCCCCTTCCACTATCCCAGGGTGCTCCAAACCCCATCCAGCCTGGCCTTGGACACTTCCAGGGATCCAGGGGCAGCCACAGCTTCTCTGGGCACCCTATGCCAACTCCTTACCCTCCCAGGGAAGAATTTCTTCCCAATATCCAATCTCTTCTCTTTCAAGTTGAAGCTATTCCCCCTTGTCCTGTCCCTCCGGACCCTTGCAAATCCTCTCTCTCTCCACCTTGTAGCTCTGTTCAGGCCCTGCAAGGCCACACTGAGGCCACCTCAAAGCTTTTCCTCTCCAGGCTGAACAACCCCAGCTTTCCCAGCCTTTTCTCACAGCAGAGCTGCTCCATCCCTCTGATCATCTTGGTAGCCTCCTCTGGACTCACTCCAACAGGTCAGTGAGATAGGTAAGCTCAAATCCCACAGATTCCCTTCATTTTAGAAGCTGTGGCTTCTGCTGGAGTTGGGGTTTTTTGCCAATCCATGAGCAGAGCCCAGCACGTCCCAGGCTTGTAACCACCACTGTTTCCTGACCAGCAAAAGGGTTAACTGGACCTTGCTGGGGAGGGACACTGTGTCTGCATAAGCCATTTCAAAGCCTCTAAGCATTTATCATCAATCCTGTCTCCCACCTAATGAGCAGCTAAAGTGATTTTCTATTGCTTGTAATTCACCAAAATTGTTCTAACTGTTGGAAGAGGCAGAATTGACAGGCTAATGCAGGCTGCCCGCCTGACTGTCTCAATGGCTCATCCTAGGGTGAGCTGATTGCTGCCTCTGTGATCAGCAGAGGTGCTTCAGACAACATCATTTCGGTAATACATCAACAATCTGAAAGCTGAAAACAAAGGCCAGAGGAGAGCAATCATCAGTCACAATGCAATGCTTAAGGCTAAAACAGGTCAGGGCTGAATACTAAAGAGTACAAGGAAGAAAAAGTATTCCCCTCTCTTCCATGTTTGTTGTCGGTTTTTTTTTCTCTCTCTGTCTCTGTGTCAGCCTCCAGGCAGGGTCCTGGTGGTTCTGGACCTTTCCTTTGCTAAGCAGACTGGATGAAGGTGGAACTGAGGATAGAGTGGGCCAGTTTGGCTGTCCTGATTTGGTTTGTTTGCCCTGGTGGTTTGTTGCTGATTCCTGGAAAGCTGAACGGTGGAAAGAGCAGGCCCTGAGTACAGATGAGTGTAGGGAGATGTTTTATTGACCAGGGGTTTGGACAACTCAGGCTTGGCCTAACAAAAATCTAACAGAGGCCTGCAAGGGCCTGCAGGGCCCTGTGCCCTTGAGATCACCTTGAAAGGAGGAGCCACGACAGTGGGAGAGCCTGAACTCTGTCCTGCCCGTCTGTGATTCCTACCAATAGTATAATAGTTTAGACACATGTCGAGAAACTGAGACCAGTTAGGTAGCGTGTACTACAATAAGGAATGTAAACAGTATTATCAGTATGAAAGATATGAACGTGACGAATAAAGTAAGGACACCATGAAGCTGTATCAGTGAGAGGGTTGTTACTCAGCCTAGCTCCTCGATCAGGACCCTCCTCAGATGAGTGCGCTGGAGAAGATTCAGCCTGAGACAAGTTCTCCACATGTCAGTCAGTATTTGCTGCTCACTCCCGTTCCCTCAGTCCCAGATAATACGGCAGCTTCAGGAATTAGTATTCCCCAGGGATGCAAACCAAAGGTCCCCTCAGATTTGTATCCTAACTCAAACTATACTGCTAAAACTTTCAAGCATAACCCTGGCTTAAGAAGCCTGAGATTTTGTGTTTACAGATATATGAGAACATACTTATGTGTATATATTGCCCACACAACTTGTGGATTGCTTTAGGGGGAAAAAAAAGCAAAAAAGCTTTGATTCAAGTTCTCACTTGGTTGTAGGAGCTGAAATTTTCTGAGAACTCTTTAAATGATTGGACTCCAGGAAAAAAAAAGAAACAAACACCGGGAAAACGGATGTTACAGGGAAGTCTACAGTGGGATTTAGCATACTGGATCTAACTTCTTTTTCTCCTAATTCCTTTTCTTGCTGAGGACATGAGTGAGCAAGAAAACCTTTTTTTTGTCCAAGTGTTCCACCGTGAGCTCAGCTGAGCAGGAGATGCCTTTTCATCTGCCCTCTTGCAGGCACAGGTGGCTTTCCTGGGAGTGGCAGTGTCTGCCAGGGTGGCTTGCAGGATCACTGGAACTCAAAAGCTTGCTCGCATCATCAAGCCCAGACCCCAGGGAAGTAATTTTTACATGGAGCTTTTGCATCCAGCCCTCCATATCTGAGCCAGACTGCTTGAAAACCTGAAATACGACAGCAATTGTTCTACGTCCAGTCCATTCTCTCATCATCGTTAAACTCAACCACAGATGAAATTTGAAGGGATTTATCCAGTCACTCTCATCAAAGCCAGCCTCTGAAGAGATCTCTGAGTATTTGCCCCATGCTGTGTTTATTTATTCACAAAAAAATATGTCTTTGGAGAACAAATTAGTTTTTGAACCTAATTTTCTGTGTGTGCTTTGTCGGGTGTGCAAAACCTGAGCCTGTGTGAGCTGACCATGGTGCTGTTTTAGCAACTGCTGCCTTGGCCTCAGTGGAGGAGATAATTACACTAATTTATTCTGCTAGAATGATGGCTCTGCCTTCAAACTTTAGAGATGATTGAGAGACAAACCTTGTGCCTTTTGAAATCAGAGGGCCTGGATTCAATTTTTACCATTGTGACCCAGAAGCAGGCTTCATGCTGTGACTTACAATGGGTAAAAATAGCCAGGAACACAAAGGATCAAATTCCCTGTCACGGGAACACAAATTACTTGCGCTGCACAGATGCTGGAGATCTTTAGGTACCATATGGTTGATATGTACCAACATAAAGTACAGCATGAAGAGACTGTAGCCAAGGTGGGATCTGAAGCTGTGGCTCCTGAATCCCAGGAGAAAAGCTGGAATAACTTAAATAGCCCCTCTAACTGCTTTTCTGGGAATCGTTTGCACCAGTCCTGGTTTTAGGGATGGTTGAGGGCACTCAGGAGATTCTTTGGGGGATTTATATTTTGTGCTAATCTTTCTCAACTTTTAATGCAGAGGATGACTGGAGGAGGAGGTGGATTGCTGTGGAATCACTGATTTAAGAAACCTACCTTGCTCTGATGACTACTGAGTAAACCTCAAGATTTTGCTCTCACTAGCCTGGAGCAAAGAGGCAAAGTTGCCAACATCTTCCTCATTTATTCACAGAATAAAGCCCTCTAATGGCAATTAACCACATCTCCATCTTTGGCTGGCTTGCCTTTCAAACTGCTTGTTTTTCTATAGCTGTGTTCATAAAATGTCTCTAAGCAAAGAGAGAGAGGCAGAAAAGGCAGGAAGCTCATCTCCAAAGGAGATTTAAATAGAAGGGATGCTTAGATTTAAACAAGTGTCCCCACATCCAATAGTGACGCATTAAATCACTGAAGTTTCAATAACTCATACAGTATCTCCATGGAGATGTGCACCATATGGAGTTAATTAGTAGAACAACAAAACAATCAATTAGTTCCTTAATTAGTTTTACTAAGAAATGATAACAAACACAAACAATTTATTGAAACAAATACCCGGACCACAATGATGGTTTAATGGCCTCAGTGAAACTGGCTCCATGCTGAGCCCCTCAGTGTTGCTGGGATTGATTTTGGAGATATTGAGGGTAAATGTTTGCTTTGGTCCAGCCAAAATGTTTTATCAGTGTGATCAATTATTTACGGTACTAGAACAGAGAGAAGAGATTGCTGAGATGTTTTCATTTAAAAACACATGAAAAAAGAGGGGAAAGAAAACCTTAAGTAATAAGGTTGCATCAAGCCAGTATTTAACCTCAAAACAATGGAGGGGGGGGTATTAAAACAACAGGGATTTGCTGCAGTATCATTTGATCGTAGAAATAAATTGACTTTCTGTATCTTATCCAGATTGGTATTTTTGGGGTATACATTACTTGGAGAAGACTGGAACAGGAATGCACAGATCATCCATTAACTCAGACATATTCAAAACAAAGTGGTGCTGGGAAAAGGGATATTGGCAATAAAGGAGCTGGGCACAGATCATGGAGGTCAGAAAGCAGAGAGGGAATTGGCTGGGGTTTTGTGCTGATCTGTATCAAAGGTATTTGTATGAGATTGGTTTTTTTTGCATGAAGGGAGACATCTCCACATATCACACCTGACTGGTGCTGATATCAGGAGGGACTCAAGAGCTCTGGAGAATGCATTACCTTTGCCACCAAGAACAGTAAATATCAGAATTAGCTCCTTTGCTGCACTCAGGGCTGTGATTAATTGCTTGTTAACAAGGTGTTCAAAGTACAACGATTTATCCGAGTTTGATCAGGCAGATTATGGGATATAACATTTTAATAAATTCATTGTGACTATAGATATATGTTAAAATGATAAATAAGCTGAGCTGCTATAGATGTTTTAGATCCAATAAAGCTATTTTTAGAATGTGTTTATGTGATGGACTAACCTATTATTTACCCAGTTGCATTTTTATGAACTAATAATTTTCTTTAAAAATAATGCCCCGACTTTAGAATAGTGTTTTATTACTATCATACTCCCCATAATTCTTCCTTCCCCAATAAATGGATCCTTTTTGTTTAAAAAAATAAATAAAATACTCCTATTTTTTGCAGCTTTGGAGAAGGCTCAGCCCTTGCAGCCAGAGGCTGTGTGGGAATGATGCTCGAGATGCAGAGTGTGAGCAGCCATACCCAGAGGGGACACATCTGGCAGAGTTCTGTGGGGGAAACTCCTCTGAACAGCCTGTCCAAGCTGGGACGTGACAGCAGGGGACCAGCTACGGAAAAAGTGCTGGCAGAGAGAATTGCAAACTCCTGTGCAAGTCACCAAAGCCACTGCAGCTGTGGTTTCTGTGACCACTGAAGGGTGTGTGGGGATTTGAGGCCGTGTCCTGCTGCATCAGGGAGCAAAAGGGAGCCCCTCTCTCTGCCCTGGCTTTAGGAACTCTGTTTCCCACCTGAGCAGGCTGTAGGTGGTTTCCAAGGCAGCCTTTTCTCAGAAAATGGGTTCAGGACTGATCCAGCCTGGTCAGGTGGCTCTGTTGGTTAAGGCCACTGTCCCTGAAGAGGCTGATTTGAGAAAAAAAACCAATCCCTGCTTTCCAGCTCTCTGTACCTATGGCTTTTTACAGCACCTTCCAGCTCTGCTCCCATTTTTGGAGGCCATATTTAGTAGCTATTCTAACCTTGTGGATACAGCTTATTATTTTGCTAAGGAGTAGGAATAAAATGTCATTTTCAGGTCTGTGTAAACCAGCTCTTGGCTTTGTACTGCAGGACATCAGGAGGTGTTCCAGACACACACCCACTGTCTCCAGCACCCCAGCAGCTCCACTTGGGGGCTGAGGAGCTGAGGATAAATCACTGCTTGCAGCCAGGCTGGTGGTTAGAATGTAAATGTCTAAACTTTGGAGAAGTGACCTCTGTTAAGTGGTTTAATGCAGTCTGTTGCCAGAAGCTCATGAATTCTGTATTACAGCAAGTAGTTCCATGAGATAGCAACTATCTTACTAATAAAACAACCTCAACATATTTATCACAATAACTCAGACACAGAGAAAGTATAAATATCTTTGATACTGGGAAATGAACTGGCTGCCTATAGGCATCCTCTTTGCTTTATTGATTTAACCCTTCACAGGTGTCTGTCAGGGACAGTGTAAGAGCTTTAAAAGGATTAAACAATGATGCTGGGTGTCTGCATGACTTCTCCAGTCCAGCAGGACTCAGAATGTTTTACAGGGGTACCAGCAGAGCTGCAGGTGGGATGTGACAAGCATTGCTTCATCAAGTGCCCAAATGTAGCTGTTTGTGAGCTCGAGGTACAGCAAACCAGATTTCTTGCACTTTGCAGCGTATTTAGGGGAGGGAGTGAGGGACAAAACTCTCTCCAGCTGAGGAACTCTGAATAATTTCTGGAGGCAGGAGCCTGATGCTGTTGTTTGACTCAGTCCACCAGGCCCACAACAATGCTTGGGATCACCTTGTGCTTTCCAGATCCTGCTGGCCAGAGGGCGTCTCTTTTGGTTTAAGGTGCCGAAAGGGGAAAATAGCACCCAGAGAAGCTGTGGATGCTCCGTCCCTGGATGTGTTCAAGGCCAGGTTGGACAGGGCTTGGAACAACCCGGTCTAGTGGCAGGTGTCCCTGCCCATGGCAGGCATGAGCTTTTGGTCCCTCCAACCCAAACCATCCTGTGATTCTGTGACTCCATGGCAAGAGATTCCTGTGATTCCTGAGAATGCAGCAATGCCTGGCTCTGAATGGGTGTGCTACTGAAAAGTTGTCACTGATGACCTTGGTTTTTAGTCCACTCCATCGCTCCCCATGGCACATGAGGCCCTTTCTGGTGATGTTTAGAGCATGACAGACCCAGTGGACACTTGCTGAGCACAGACACCATTCCCTGTGCCCCAGATCAGGTGCCTGTTACCAGCACTGACCCTGCCTGCCTTTGTTATCCTGTGTGACCAGACTCTGCAGTGGTACCGGATGGATTTTAAAGCCCATGGATATGGTCAGGTAGAGCTGATTCCTCCATTCCTTAAGGGATTTAGGACAGGAAGACTAAAAAGTTATTATGGACTAGCTAAAATCTCTTGTGAGTGATCAAGTCAAAGTGATAAAGATAGTCATGTTCTGGAGTGATAAAAGCCCAATTTCACAGGCCATCCACACTGATTTTCTTGAGATAGATAATGTTCCTACCACACACATCTCCCCATCTTCTTTTTTTTTTTTTTGTTAAGCTCTCCTTTTTAAAATGAAGTAAAATGTTGGAGTTGCTGAAGAAGTAGTGCTTTTTATGGTTATTTTACCCCCAGAAAAGGTCTTCCAATATTTCAAGCACTGGCAAAGTTTGGAGAGAAGAAAAAAAGATTTTTGAGTTTCTTTTCCTTTGAAATATGGACTGGATAGAGGAGAAGGTCAGTGCTGCAGTGGCTGAAACAGCAGGGGAGGAGAAAAATGTCAGGGCTGCTTTTTATTGTTTTATGATCCAACTTAGACTCACTAAAATGTGACAATTTCAGATATAAACAACTTGTGAGAAAACGTGGTAGCATCATTGCCATGTGGGCTGTCCTGCTGAGGCACACTTCTCCCCACAGCTTCACTCTGTAGTGCATGCACACACTCCCCTCCAGAGTGGGGGAATCATCCTCAGAGTGTCTGCGGTGCTGGGTGCACGGATTTAACTCGTCAGTATTTATTTGTAGTGGGAGAATGTTTTCAGCTGTGAAATCCCTGTGAAATTGAGATTTCTCTGCATGTTGAACTTCACGCCCTCTGAATAACCAGAGTCCTGTTCCAGTGGTGCTCTGCAGGCAGGAGGCTCTTCAGGCAGAGCCTGTGCTCAGGATGTTGAGGGCACCAATCCTGCTGCACATCTGAGAAACATTTGGGGCACTTTTGTACTTCTGAGAAACAGGAGCCGCCCTCAGTGCACCTTTGTCTTTGCTCCCCGAGTGTAGCAGGATCACAGAATTACAGAAGCGCAGAATCACAGAATGGTTTGGATTGGAAGGGATCTTAAAGCCCTGTTCATTCCAACCCCCTGCCATGGGAAGGGACCCAGGCTAGACTGCTCAGAGCTCCATCCAACACGGCTTTGTTTCAGAGCAAGCACAAAACTCTCTCTGTGTTAACCACGAGCAGAATTCCCTGCTGACAGGGAAACACATCCCAAAATCAGACTGTGTGCATGATTTCAGAATGACTTTTATTAACCTTACGGGCCTCCAGCTGCCCCTGGGCTTTGCTGTACCCTCGTCACTGCCTGAGAGGGGTGGAAGGGGCAATGCCAGGGAGGAGCTGCTGAGATAAGGGGGGATTAAATCTCCCTCATTTGCTTGTTTTCCACAGTCTGTCCACAGGTGTGCATTTCCAAGGCAAATGCTGTCCCAGGACACTGCAGTCGTGTTCAAAGGGAAACGGCTTCCTGATAGAGATGGAGCTGTAATTAAAGTGCCTGGTAGGGGATTCCAAACTCACCTGACCTCACCACAACCCACAAGTGGAGATTTCTGGGCCTCAGAACTTGTCTCTCCCTTGCCTATTTCTTATTTTTTTCCCAAGGCTCTTTGACTGATGAAACCTCAATTATCTTAAACTCAGCTAGGCAAACTGAGACAGCTCTTGCCCATTTAGATCAGACACTTTCTCTCTAATCTTTTCAAATTTTTCTAACACACACTTTATTTTTTAATGTCCAACATTTTTTCTTCCCCCCCCTGGAGCTGCAATCTTCTAAACCACTGACAACAAAAATCCTTTTGCTGTTTCTGGTCCATGCTGTTTTCCCAGCTCAGGGACATCTGCAAAAAGAAGCAGTCCCACTGCAGACTGATCTCTCTTTGCATAAATACAGTGGTTATGGAAAGGTGTTCATTCCATTTTCCACAACCTGTCATGTTGACTTTATAATGAACCGGTTACTCAGCTCTGGAAAGTAGATGGAAACCTCTGCTGACAGCCCCTGTCAAAGGAATAGGCAGGAAGAAGGAGAAAAGAATTGCTGGATATGAACTCCTGGTACTTACATGGACAGTGGCAGGAACTGAGGAAAGATGCGGGTTTTGAACAGGATTTAAAGGCCTGATCAATCACCACAATGATGGAAATGCTGCCATCAAATAATAATAAAAAGATCTATAACTGGTTTTATACCATGAGTTATTTTCTTCGCTGGCACAAGTGATGTGAAGGTGGTGTTTTGGAAAGAGAATCAAGCAGCAGGTAATCAGTCTATTTACATACTCTGAGCCACAGCAAATGCAAAAACCCTGAGGAAATGGCAGAAAGGAGCATTAGGAAAACTGATTTAATCTCTGGTGTTATTGGCTGCACAAGCCAGGCTGCTTGATGGATATACATTTATATTGCTTCTCTCCTCTCTCAGCCACGGCCTCATCCAGCATCTGTCACCCACCTGTCCCTGGTGACAGGCAGTCCTGCTGGGAGTGCCCTGCAGATCCCACACCTCAGCGTTGTCTTTGCCAGGCTGCACCAGTTTGGGTTTCTCATGGACAGTGCATGGTGCTCCCGGGGAGCTGTGCTGGCTGGCAGGATGGGCAGCTGCTCAGCCCTGCCACATCCCGAGGGAGAGAGAGTTTTCCAGGAGCAGAACAAGCTCTCTAGGCATGGTTATAAAAATCTGGGTGCAACAGGAGGTGGTAGAGCCTCACCCAAGAGTTCTGGTTTTGTTTTCTAAGGAATTGAGACGTCTATGATAGTCCAGGCGCTTACCAGACTCCACATAACAATTTCCAAACCTCTTGGCTTGTGTCAATCAAACTTGGCAAATGGGTTAAGGTCTCAAAAACTTTAAATTCCTGTGGATGCTGGGAAAACAGATGGATGGAGGAGAAGAGGAGCCCTAATAATAGCCTCAGGCTGTAGTGTTAACTCAGCTCTTAATAGACTTCAGGAATTTTAAAGGGGCATTGAGTCCTAAGACATAAATCCTTAAATTATCCAGTTTCCTTGGTTCTGCTGCTCAGGGAGCTGCTTCTTTAATCTGGCATTGTCTCTGAAACTTAAAACCCTTAGGAGAGCTTCCAGGCAGTCTCATTCATCCTAAACATACTTTTTTTTACTCCCCCCGATGATATAGTTAGAGCCAAAATCCCTCGAAAATAAAATCTAAAAAGATGATGGCATTTGATGTGATAAATCCTAATGCTAAGTGGCAGAGGCAGCCGCAGCCTTCCTGATGACAATCACCAACCTCAAACCGAGCTGACGAGCAGCATTAAGCAGGACAACAGCCAGATGATTGTCTTCTGTAATTTTGTTGAGGAGCACAAACAGGAGGAATCCAAGGGGAGGTGTGTGTGCATCTCTCCCTGCACTCGGGAAAGCTTCTGCTCTGCTCTGATGGGTCCAGGGCCTCTGCTCCGTGATTTTAAGGCCAAGGTCAGAGATCAGCACGTGGCCAGATGCCATCAAGCTGACAATGAAGCCAACCCAGCAGTTCCTGTCCTGCCCAGGTTTGTGTAGCCAGCATCCCTCCCCTCTGCCTTGACCTTCCAAGTGAATAATCAATAACTGTTCCTGTCCAGCCCCAGAGGGTGACACTGTCCCCTTTTCCCACCACGCCTGTTAGTTACACATGAGTACGACTGTCAGCCTCAAGGGTGCGATGTATTGTCCTAGGGGTGTGAGGGGAAAAGGGTTCAGCTGACAGGAGACCACACGGGAGGATCTGATCAAGTGAAATGCAGGGTGGTGGATGGAGGAATCCTATCCCCAAGTTTGAGTCCCACCTTCCAAGCCCTTTCCTGGCTGCTGCAGGGGAGTGACCTGTGGGTTTCTGTGCTTCTGATGGTGCTACAGTGCTGGGAGCAAGCACTGAACCTTGTGTAGGGCAGCGAGGTGAGGAGAGAGGCAGAATAACCCCCAGGAAATCCTTGTTCCATGTTCCTGGTCTGCTCCATGTAACATTTCCCTGTGGACTGTGGGAGCTCCTCTGAGGGAGGTGGGAGGGGGACCCTGACAAGGCACTGGAGGAGTGGAAGTGTCTTAAATGAGAACTAAAGTGGGCAATGAGGGTGAACTCAGCTCTTATCCAGGTTTCCATCTGCCAGATGAAGTTAACTCACCCCAGCACACCAAAGAAAAGAGATTTGGGGCACAAACAAGGCCCATGCTCTGGTGGCACGTGGTGATGTGCATGTTGAAGGGGAAGGGAGGTTCTCATGGCCCCAGCAGGGCGTGGGGTGGTTATTACTGTGGCTGGATGTTTACTCAGTGCTGGATGGGGGTTTGGAGTTCCTGTGCTCATCTCAGGGACAGGGGCTGAGGTGTGGATGGCTCTCCAGGACGGGATGAAGGTCGTGTGGGCAGCAGGTCCTGGCAGGGTGTGGTGAAACTCTGCCTGCTTTGACATGCAGGACCTTCCTCCACATCAAACAGTGAGGCAGCAAAGGGAAAGTGTGCTTGGAATAAATATAGCACAGATCCTGGGAATGCTTCAAAGGAGCCCAAGAGCTGGGTGCCTGAATCCTATAAATAACTCAGGCGTGAACACCTTGCTGTCCCAAGCTGCCTTTTGAAAGCATGAGCCAAAGCCAACACCCCCTGGAAGAAAGTCAGAGGAGAATTACAGGGGGCAGCTGAAGGAAGGGAAGGGCTCTTTGACTTCTTGGAAAGGAAAAACCCCTTGCCAGGACATTCCTCCAGGGTGATCAGTTCTCATGGGCTGAGAAGGAGCTGTTGCTGGTGTGTACAGAAAAAAGTGCTTTCAAATATTTTTTAAAGAGCCCTGAAGATAAATGTGATTTTTCTGTGAAACTCCTGAGAGTTTTCAGCGTGGATTTGTTTGGGTAAATTGTGAGTGAGTGCCCTCCCGTGAGCACACCGGAACGACTGTTTAATTGGCCCACACCTGGTGTTGATTATGATGCTTCTGGGTTTTTTTCACTTCCTAACTCTCTCCACTGTATCTCACTTTGATCAGCTTCGCTGCTGTACCCCACAGCTTGGCTCTGGCATGCCCAGTGTAAAGCACAGAGTGCTGGAAAAATGATGTGCAAATCTCCCCACCTTGACGCAATCAAACATTAAAAAGCAGAGGTGTGAGCTGTTCAGCCTGGCTGGGAAGTTTGGGGTAGGCTCTGAGAGGGCTGGAGGAGCTGGCTGTATCTAAGGCTGTATTTTTAACGCCTTCCCTCCGTTCACTGTTGGATGCACAACAATATTTAAGTGAAAACAAACTCATTGCTGGCCATTACTGGGACTGTGGCTGGGAAGTGCCTGGCAGAATTGCTGGACTGAGGCATCAAGGCTGAACCTCAGCACTGCAGCCTTATTTTGCCTGCAATTAATTACCTGCCAGGCAGCTAATTGGGCCTTCAAATGCCTTGGCCATGGTCTGGACTAGTTCTACTGGTGTAAATGCAGAGGATGCTTATTAATTTATCTCTTTGAGTCAGATCTCTGGGCACTCACCTGAGAATCAAAACCTTTCTCATGTCTAAAATGGGAAGTTCCAATTCAGGATTTGTATTTATGGTGCTCCCAACTGTCTCTGTGTCTGCAGAGGCAGAAAGAATAGACTTACGCTTGACATCACCTGGTTATGAACAGAAAGGGGGAAAGAAGCACCAGCAGATTATTCAAGTTTTGTAAATTCTTTTTTTTACTTCTCAGGCCTGTAGAGCTAAAATAATCTGGCTTTGAATCTGAATAGAAACTGAAAAGCAGGAGAATTTGGGAAGGGGTGGTACTCATGCAAGGCATTAGCTGTTAAATTATAGCCTTGCTGTGAAAAGCAGTTGTGTCTGTGTGAGTGTGCAGGGAGAGGTTACAGTGGGGAGGTGTGGGCAGGAAAATGCTTTCGATTTAATACGCAGCTTTTTCTCGGTCCTTTGGAGACAACTTTTGCAAGAAAACAAGAAATTTTCAAGGCTGGATTCTGCATAATATTCCAGGATTATGCAAACAACAAACAAAACCCCCAATCCAACAGCAGAACTCTGAGGGGGTACCCAAGAACCCTCCTCAGTGGCTCCTGTGTTGTTTTCAAACCAGAAGCCTTTCTCTCCACACAGCTCCAATCTTTATTAAAAAGATGAAACATCTGGAAGTGTGTGTGTGTTGTGCTTGTAAAGAGATCCTCTGCACCGAGTCTGAGTCTCCTCTGAGCTCGTTAACCGGCTGCAGATTTTAAATCAGGGTTGTGAGAGGAGCTGAGATGTGGGGAAGAACCCACCTGGAGAGAAAGACTGTTTTTCTTAAAGCCCTCCAAGTTTACTCAGCTGGTGGAACAACAGACCTCATTTCTTCAGCTAAAATGTTAAAAAGACAGAGAGCAATAAAAGGGAAAAAAAAGTGAGTGGAGTGTGGGGGGTTGGGGTGTTAGTTTTTTCTTTTTCTTTTTTCGTCCTCTTTAGTTATGGAATTTTTTGTCCCATTTGTTGCGGGGGAACCTGATGGCCGATGCCTAAGTGTATTTGCAAGACAAAGGCTTGCCGGGCCAGGAAGGGGAAAGTAGAGAGGACACTCAGTGCTGTGGTTGCTTGGAAAAGGACCGGCCGTTTGTTTCCTGCTGCTGCTGCTTCTGCTTGCCCCGCTGGGACCCATCTGATCCATCCCTGCACCAGGACTCCTGCGTTCCACCTTGGAGCTTCTTCCGTTCTCCTCAGAGCAGCCCGTCTGGAGCCATCTACAACTACAGACTGCCTACGGGGTTTGTGAAGCAAGGCCTTCCCCGTCCCTCTTGCCGGCTCTGCTGCGGGGTGGGGGTGTCCCTGACCTTTTTTTTTTCTTTTTTTCTCTATAGTAGGTGTTGTTGTTAGTACCATAGTTATTGTTAATTTGTATCTTGTTATACTCATTAGTAAAGGACTGTTATCCCTCCCCATACCTTGCCTGAAGGCCGCTTAATTTCAGTAATTCGGAGAGAGGGGGGGTTCTGAGGGAGGGTTCTGCCTTTCCCTAGCAGATACCTGTCTTCAACCCAAGACAGTGGAGGAAAGAAATGATGAAGGATTGCCTCAGTGTGCTTTGCTGCCTGTTAGACAGCTCAGGGGATGGAAGAACAGTGCCTGTGCTGGTCCAACAGGGCATCCCCTCCTCATGCCAGCCCAGCACGGGTCATCCACAGGCCCCTGTCTGAATCCACCGTGAGTTTGGCGGCCCGAATTCCAATCCCAGAGCTGGACACAACCTTCCCAAGTGAAACCTGCTGTGATGAGACAGAAATACCGCGGACATAGCAGTTTGGTGACCTGTCTGCTGCCAGTTCCTCAGCCAAAGCTGCCAGCCAGGCTGCTCAGAGAGCAAAGCAGCAGCTGTGTGATCCTCCCTTGGGTCCCTTCTCACTCACCTGTCCTCCTGCCCCAGTGCAGATGAAAACTCTGATGCTTATTACTCCAAGCATTAACCTTTTATTTTGTTGTGACTGTTTTCTTTTGCCTTATTCATTTTGTTTAGGACTGAGAAAAGGTCCTGTTCTAGTCTAGTAATAGCCCACAGCCATGAGCCAGTGAGTTGAGATTTCCAGAGAGATAAAAAAAAACAACAGAGCAGAAGAAAATATGTGAGGAATTGCAATGACAAGGTTTCTGCTGGTAGATCGTGATACAGAGAAATGAAGTCCCAGGCCAGCAGGCTTTGGCAGCTGAGAACTGCTAGTGCTGGCAGACAGACAGGCAGAGGGGATGAGCTGGTGGGGGAATGGGGTATGGAAAACACTTGCAGGAGGCTGTACAATAGAAGGAAATCTAAATTTTGAAGCAAACACTCGAGTCAGCCTGCCGTGCAGCATAGCTGTGGGTATTGTACACAGCTTTCTCTCCCTCTTTAACCTGGAGAGCCCGACAATGCAAATAGGGGAGAGTGTTTTCATCTGGTCTGGGAAATGCACAGGTCCCAGGGTGTTTGGCTCTGTCAGCTCAGTGGCACTGGAGAGCACAGAACAAGCTGCTGAAGCTGTTCAGGGGGATTTGCAGCCCCTGCGAGCTCGGCGGGGCTCAGGCTGCAGAGCAGGTTGTGCTGTGGGCTGTGCTCTGCCGGAGAGAGCTCACAGGAGCATCTGTGTGTTTTGAAAACTTGTCTTCACACATCTCAGAGAAGTGCAATGCTCTTCCAGGCTCCAACAAACTGAAGGTCAGGAAAGTTCCCTGTGGACAAGAGTGATAAAATCCCGCTCTCGCAGACAGGTGGTGCTGCGCAAGATCGGGCTGGGGGATTAAAACCTCATTTCTGTTCCATCTCTTTTGACAGTCCCATTTCCCCGCTCACAAATCGCCGTTGTTCCCTGCCTGCCCCTGGCATGTGGCATTAGCTGTGCACTTTGGCAGCTCCATCCTGCTCCCACGTTTAGCCCCACCATCCTGGAGAAGGATTTCTCTCCTCTTTTGGAGGTGTAGCAGCAACAGCTGGATCACAGCTCAAGTTAGAGCTGCTGGAAGGTGGATGATCAACCAAACACTGCATCCAGATACAGCTCCATCCTCAGGGCAGGGCATTTCCTCTCTTGCTCTATGGCTTAGAGGTGGAAGTTCTGCCTCTGAGTAGGACTGAAATTATTTTTCCCTCTGTGGAATTTGTGCTTTTCGTGGAAGTGGTCAGGGACAAGAACCAGAACAAGGGTCGTTGATGCAGACGAAAAAGGCAACTGATTTTAAGCTGACCCAGAAACCTGTGTCTCCCAGAGTCTTCTCTTATAAATGCCTTAGGCTAGATCTGACCTGTGGCCAAGCCAAAGGAGCCTCAGCCTGTTATCAAACTGAGCTCACAGCTCTTGACGTGCAGCAAATCCTCCCGGTGATCAGTCTCAGCCTCTGTGTTTCTTCTGTCCGTGAGAGGCAGCCACGTCTGTGTCTCCTCCTCAGCTGTGTGTGGTGTATTTCGGGCACCAGGAGCTATTTGTGAAGAGCAGCGGCTGTAATAAACGCCCTGCCACGTTGATGATTTGTGAAGACCCACCAGCACCCAATTATGTAAATCCGATTATCTGTCGAGGAGGCTTTGCTGAAACAGCTTGTAGTTGTAACACTCTATTTAATTTTTTTATTATTTTTCATTTTCTAAATTGGGAAAATTTAGTTGAAAACAACTTTTTAGTCTTAAGCATCATGCTCCCCAGGGCTGAATAGAGCCAGCTCACTGGCATGTGGCTCTGGAGGGTGGATTGTTAGTTTGGTTTTTTTAATGATAATACCTTTATCTCTTTCCCTTCACACGCAGTCTGAGGCTGGTGGGGGGCTCTTGATCTGTACCTTGATGCTGTGGCACATTGGGATGTGGGAATATCACCCCACTGCTGACAACAGGCTGCAGCAGCAGTCCTGGGGTGGTTCTTTGGCACAGATAAACTCGCTCTGCTGCTGTTACGAGGGTTTTGCAATATTGACAGAGAGTGGAGTTATGTATTGCCACAGGTGAACTGATGGGGGCCTTCAGTTGTGCTCACACTGGTGGCTGGATGTGCTGAGCTGTTTAATGTGGAGCAAAGCAGTGAAGTCAAAGAGCATAAGAATGGTATTAATCACAAAATAATAACCACAGCGACAATATATTTAGGGAGAAATTAAAGCCCTTCTGCTGCAAAATTGCTAGCTTCAGGCAATGCTATAGAGCTGTGCAGGTGTGGAACTAAAGAACTGGTAGGGGAACGTGGCATCCACAGGCCTCTGAAAGCTCATGGGATCTTCACCCCATCCCTAATACAAACTGGAGATGAACCTGGGGGCTCATCTCCCCATTTTCCACCGGCGCAGCTGCTAAGCAGATCCCAACCAGGCTCCTTTGTGCTTCAGTCTCAGGTAGGAGCTTTTGGCCAGGCTTTGCCAGAGGCAGAATTTGACTGCCGGAGGTGGCACTTGTATTTAGGAGAATGAGGGGCACTGCGGGGTGTGGAGGGGGTGGAAACTGAGCCTGCACCCAGCTCTCCCCTCCAAAGCAGCACCTCATGCAGTAACGCCCTGAGGTCTGAGTGCTCTCCTGGAGGTGACACATCCCCAACACTCCCTGGAGCTGTGCCGGTGTCCCACCAGGATAAACCCTGAGCACACTGCAGCCAGTGAAGGGGCGAGCATGCCACAGAGCCAGGAGCCAGCCCAGGCCACAGCACAGAGGCTCTTTTTGGAAAGCTGAAGTGCTGAAGTGGGCTGGCTGATGCTTGGCTCTCAGGAACTCACGCTCTGAGGAGCCAGCCCTGCTGACACGCAGGTGGGCGCGCACGTGAGATAAGGCTGGCGGCCAATTTTACAAGAGTGCTTTATTTTATTTGACTTTTCCCGAGCAGAGGGAAGGTGTTAGACATCCTCCTTGTTCCTGCTAGCTGTTTCTCGGGAAACCTGTGAGCCGCGCTGACAGCCAGCTCCCAGCAGCCGTGCGAGCCCTCCGACACGTTTGGGCACAAGGCGCTGCGTTATCGCAGCCCGGGGAGGTTATCCCTGCCGTGAGCACTGATATTATATTAATGTCGGGGAAATGCCCCGCAGCCCTTTCCCCCTCCCCGGGTCCTCCTCTGTGGGGATTTACATCCCCGGTGAGCAGGGAAAACAGAGAGGGTTCGCTCTTGGTGAGCGTCAGAAGCAGATGTTTCAGAAAGCGGAGGATCGATGAACAAGCGGCAAAGGGACAGAGATAACGGCAGGCAGGGGAACCTGGAGTCACTGCGCTGGTTCCGGGGTCACTGAGCACGCAGCCCAGCCCGCTGCAGCCCCCGCAGGGACGCGCTCCCCATTCCTGCCTAATTAGCGGCTCTGCTAATGGCCAGCCCTCCGGCCCTCCCTCCGGAGCTCGGCAGGAGCGGAGGGAGGAGCAGCTCGTTCCGAAGTGTCAGGGGACGGAGATAGATAGGCCAGCATCCCCAAATCATCCATGAAACCGGGAGCACACCTGTGGGGTGTCCCCTGTGTGCAGGCAGGACAGGGAAGGGATGGGGACAACCCTGGGACACTGCCAGGAGCCCCCAAGGAGCGGGCAGCGTGTCCTGCCCACCTCTCAAAAGGATTTTCTGTGGGTGCTGCTGACAGCAGGAGCTGGGCTTGGCTCCCTCAGCTCTCTCCTCTGCTCCTCAAGCTGTGATAAATCCTTCAGGCTGTCCAGTCCCGCTCACCTGCTCACGCCTGCTCCGGGACGGGACTTGCTGCTCTCTCCTAATCCCTGTCAGGGCTATTCCAATTCCTCGGTGAGACTTGAGCCGCTCAAGATTTTTTAGAGTATTTTAAAAGACAATAACAAACACAGCCTTTTAATTAAAAATATTAAAGTGTATTTTTCATTAAAAACACGTCTTTTCCTAAAATATTCGGTCTTTTCCCCAGCCCCTTGAATTGTAAACATTTTCCAAATGCGCACTGACATATTTGGTTTATTAGCACCTGTGTTTGCAGTAAATGTTTTCATTAAAACATTGCACCATAAGTTTCTGAGGGGGAAAAAAAAGAAAAGCAAAGAAAAAATAAGCTTATTTTTAACCTTTCAGGATGAAAACAGTTTGGAATTGTTGTGTGAAATTAATTTCAGGATTTTTAATCAGCTTTGAGCAGGTGGAGGAGGCAAGAGAAGCAGCTGAGGGACACCAGAAAATGGCAATAGAATTGTCAACCTAGACCAGACCGTGACTGTGGCTACCAGCTTGTGGCTGTGGCTAATGGCAGATGCTTCTAAAGAAGACATAAGTACAACAGAACAAACATCACAGAATCACAGAATGTCTTGGGCTGGATGGGACCCAGTTCAGGATAATCCATCTCCCCCCAACTCTCTCTGATTCTCTAATTCACACTGTTTTCTAGGAGAACTGTGTGAAATCTCTTCCAAGGGTTTGTAGCCTTTACTGCTCTAATTCCAGGTGTTCTCCTTATCCAAGTGAGAGGCAAACTTGTTAAATTCTTATTCTTATTCTCAGAGCTTTCCAGTGAAACAGGCAGGGAAGGAATAGTCCCTTTTATAAGTTTGGAATTTTCTGCTTCTTAAAATCCCGTCAGCTGCCTCTTTGTTCTCTCATCATGAGACCCTCAGCACAGAGCTCCCAGCCCACCCGCTCCAGCCTGGCTCTCATTTCAGACAATCTTCCCTTTTGCATTTCTCCCTTAACACAACAGTCTTTTCTCCATGTGAGACTTTCCTCAGATCCCTTTAAGGACCTCCAGTTTTTCAGTGTCCTTTCTCAGCACTGCACACAACACTCCAGAGGTTCAAAGCATGGATGCTAAGGATGCTACACAGGCATGTCTGTTGAAATCCTTCTGCATCAGCTTCCAGGGCCTTGTTCCCTGGGCTGTTTGTAACGATGCTGAGTGAAGAGCTGAGGTCTGCACGTTTGCAGTGGTTCTCACCTGAGAGATCACAGCCCCTTCTCCTTACCCACGGACTTGAGCCTCTCTGCAGCAGAGGGGAGGGAGATTTTCTGCCCTGACTGGTACAAATTTCCATGAGTGGAGTGACTGGAGGCAAAGATGTTGTTTGACATTCTCTCCCTGCAGGCTGATACCCAAAAAGAGATGTTCTGGTCCTGCCTGAGACAAAGCAGATAAACACCACCGAGGCTTCTGAGCGAGATGAGCTCCTTGGTCCAGGTTCTGCTGGAACAGCCTCTCAGCAGTGCTTTCACCAGCAGGAAGGGTTCAGAGCTGTGCTGTTTACTCTCCAGCCTGCTGAGGGCTGGGAGGGAAGAAGTGGAAGATACCAGGCAGATCAAAATATGTGGAACAGATTAATGACAGTTTTGAATAAGAAAGCATTAAAGAACAGAGTAAGTGTTGGGGAGTGTGTGGAGAAAGTTCTAAAAGAGATAAAGCAGGCCCTTTAATAAACTAGAAAAGGAATAAAATCAATGATGGCTGAGTTACAAATAACACAGCCAAGCCACTGAACTCTTTTCAAACTAGCCCTTTGCAGAAAAGCACAAAAAAACTGGGACAAACAATTAGGGAGCATGAAGACCTTGTCAATAGAACTGTTGATAAGGAACAGATAAAGTGGATAGTTAAATTGAATACAGTTGAATTCCTTTTTTTCTGATCATTCCTCCTAGTGCTCATCCAGCTCTCCGGATCAAGCCTTTCAGCAGCCAGCTCCCATTTGTGTTGATGTTTGCTCTTTGCTTAGACTGCTCAGCAGGGCTTTTGGTCAGGAGGATTAGACTGAAAAGTTATTTCTCTGATTTTCTTTGATGTTTTCAAAGGTGGAAAAACCCTCGTGCTCTTGAGGGTCCATAAATCTCTGAGCCAGTTTAATGAAGTACTGGCTCGAGCCATTTATAATTTCACTTATCTATCCTGGCATTAACATGCCCTGCAGAACTCACCTCATTCTCCCAAGATGGAGATTCTGGTTTTCCACATATGTCTGATCTGGAAAGCTTAGAATTTCATGGGTCTCATGTGGTAAGAACTGAGTCTTAATAATCATCACCCACTGAAGTCAATGGGAGGGTTTGCACTCAAGGAAATGGCAGGCAGTTTGGCCTCCGCAGAATTAATTATTAAAATAATTATTTGTAGCAGAGTTCACCTTTTAAGGGCTCAACAAAACATCCTGGTGAGCAACAGTCTGGAGATATGGTTTATTGACTTGGCCAAAACATGCAAGGATGTTGTCAGAGAAACTTTTTTTTTTTTTGGCTGGATGATTTGTAACTTTTTCACTTCTGATCTGATGAGGTCCCATGGGTGGTACTACCCTTAAAATGAGGAAACAAGAGAGACTGGCAATTTCTTTTGAATCTACCCAGCTTCTGTTCCAAAGGATGGGAAACTGCTGGAGTCTCAGCCCTGCCATGTCCTCTCCTGTGACTGTAGGCAAACAATGTCCCATCAGGAGAGGGCTGCAAAGCAGTGTGAGGAGAGGGGCCAGTTCTTTCTGGAAATCAGCACGGGAGGAGGCATTGATTTAGGTTTGTGTGAGAAATGGGAGATGCAGCAACAGGTAACTGTGCAGAGCCCGGTGAGTGCTGGGGGGAACGGGAATTCCAGGCAGGCAGCAGGGGAAGGACAGGAGCAGCCGCGGAGAGCAGGGCTGGAGGCACTGCCCAGCACAGCTCCTGGAGGGATTGGGATCGGTATCTCCATCATCAATCTCAATTCATCAGTCCCAGTGACCGCGGAAAGGTGTACAGAAGGTGTTCACCCCGGCTGCAGGTGATCCTTCAGGGGCGTGACTGCAAACACCGCAGACAATGTAATAAGGAATTAATAATGAAATAACCCAGACGTCCCGAGTGCTCAGCAAACACTGCAGACAATTAAATAATGAATGAATAATGAAATAACCCAAACGTCCCGAGTGCTCGGCAGTCAGGTTCATGAGCAGCTGGCAGCCCCCAGGATTGTTGTTGTGGCAGGATTTCCTTCGGTAACCTGTTTTTCTTTCGCTTCTGCTGGTGTGAATCACAAGAGAAGTGAATTGAGTTCTGTAACAATAACAGGCTTTTCACCGACCTGCATAAACATAAACTGATTAAATTCTATGCTATAATTAAGTCATTTGCCATTAGTTTCTGGCCTGGGTTTAACTGAGCAAAGAATGAAGACAGTGCGCTGTATCTCAGGAAGAAAAACTAAAACAGAGGAAGAAGACCTCATTCAAACTTCTGTCTTTTTCACTTCCACTACAGAATTGTTCTCAAATGAAGGCAAGAACTGTCAGAGAGCTGTGGGTGGTTTCCAACAATGAATCATAAACAAGCATGGAAAAATAATAAAACAATAATAAAACACTCCCTCTGTCTTCACTTATGGTGAATGTGGATCTCACCATAATCAAATTGCCACCTAAAAAAATATTTCTCAAAATTGGTATTAAATATTTCATTGTTTATTAACAGTAAGGAAATTCAACAAGAAATAGTGCCTGTGATTTCTTAGCAATATTTATCTACTTTGTTCCTACACAGCAAATCTGAGAGATATTTCACAGTCTTCTTTATAATGGTGATGCTAGAGATATAAACTGCATTATTAGGAAAAAATGCATAATATCAATACAAAAAGGGCTGATTATTAATAAAACACTGTCAGATTAACTAACAGTAAAGTAAAGCCTATCTAGTAAGTGCTTGAGAGATAATTCTTCATTCCAAAGTGGTATTTTAGAGTTATGCACTAATAAAAAATTGCTTTAAACTTTCTGTGAGATTAAAATAGAATAGTTTTTTCGGTTTTTCTTTTTAAATTGCCGGTAAAAATTCAAGCTAAAAGCAAGCACTGAATAATAGACAGCAATGTTGAAATCACATTATGGGCAAGATCGCATTTCAAAGCAAGGGTGTTTTCCATGTTTTCGAGTGGCAAATGGCATCTGATAGTGCAGCGTTTCATTGGCTGAACAGCCTTTATTCAAGTGCTGAAAATTTGATGTATTTGGGTTCTGGTGCACAGCCCAGCCAGGACAAGGGGGGTTCCCCATGGCTTCCACAGGGACAGGAATTGATTCAAGGCACAGCAAAATAGGTGTGGGTGTAGTTAGAGTGAAATAAAGTCTGCAGCAATTGCTGTCCAGAACACAAGTCTGAAGAGCTGCTTCGGACACAAATGTGTTCCTGGCAGATCCTCACAAAATCCCAAGCCAGGACACCCCGGTGTGATGCGGGAATGGGAGTCAGACAAAAGAAATCCTGAGGGGGATATCAAAAGTAGTGGTTTGTGAGATAAGGGGAGGGAGGAAATCTGAGCCTCTACATTCAGAATGTGGATAGCCCAAATCAAACACCTTAATCTCACATTAATATTATGAAGCATCCATGTGAACAGACATTGACTCTTCCTGTGAATTCAGGTGTGTGTGAACAGGTAACTATAGCTATGCTGCACAGGGAAATTGCAGCTCATACACACATGGCCCCTCAGTGAAATAACAGGCAACCCACACAGGGAAAAATGCAAAGCACATCTTGTTCTGAGATGCAACCAGAAGTTACAAGAATACAAATAATAATAGTAAAGAATAAAAATAATAATTTGTGAGCCAAAAGTTTGGGAGAGTTGAAATAGCTATAATAAATCATTTTGGGCTGTAACTGAACGAAGTAAACCTGGAGATGTTTATTGGCAAACACTTTCCATGGGAGCACTTTTCTGCATGAAGGAGCTGATGGCAGGAAACCTGGATTTGGTGGCTGACTCCAGTGAAAGTAGAGGATGTAAGACTGGGGGCAGTTTCCCTGCCATAGCAGGAGAATGACCAGGTGAGCACTGATCAGGGATAAAAGAGAAGGAAACCTGCTTTTTTCAAATTCCCATCCATGTCAGGGTGCTGCAAAATTTGGAACAAATTTCTTGGTACTAGCAGTAAAGAATTTTCACACACAAGGTGTCAGTGCTCCTGACTGGTTTGTGCTTCTTAGAGTTTGTAGGGTAAAAAAGTTCCCCCAGATCAAGAGACTCTCTCTTCCTGCCCCCATCAAAATCAGCCACCAGAACCCACAGTGTTTATAGGCTGATTGATCTTTTTCATTTGAAGAAGTATATAGCTTTTTAAAGGTATTTATTTGGTTCTCTTGTGATATTTCTGGTTTATAAACCACCTCAGAAAAACAATTTTAGATTTAAGGAAGGTTTTTATTATAGATAGACATATCCTACCACAGGTTCAACTGTTTTTCTTAAAAACACACATTAGATGTTTATATGTCTTACATTCCTTCTCAAAACATGCTCCTGTTTCATCACAGATATCCAGACTTGGGACAAAAATTGTCCCCAGACACTGTGGCAGGGGACATATCCTGTGGCAGGAGAATGGGGGCATTTTCAATGCTGGGAGATGGGGAAATTTTGAAAACCCCATCAGCCCTTACCACACTTGTTCCCTTTGGCAGTTCCAGAAAAAGAATCTTGACTACAACTTGATTTGGAAACTTCTTGAGGCACAATCCCAGGAGACCCAGTAACAATGGACTGCAAGAGTTGGAGTTAGAGGAAAAATAAAACAGCTGGGCAGGTGGAGGAGGATGGGAGTGGAGAGAGGAATCTCTGTTTTGCCTGTTATTCTGTATTTCTTGATGCTGGAGTTCCAGCAAGCAGGTATTAATAATAAATAAAAAGAATGATGACGGTTATCAACACTGACCCTTTCCTTCTTTCAAGTATATTTCAAGTTCTTTTTATTGATTATACACAAACTTCCTTGTGTGCAGACTAGGCTGTGCTGCCTTCCAAGGAAGTCTGTGGCTTGAGCAACCCAGGCCAGAAACTGCCCATTTGCCCCCACTCTCCACTCTCATTTCTAAGAAACAGAAAAATAAAAGCCCCTCCTTTTGAGATTCTGGGCAAAAATGGCACCAAAATGCATGGCTTTGTCTTTTCAATTTGCTGGTTCACTACAGGGCTTTTGATCTCATTTTAACACGAGATAAATCAGCTCGAACAACACTTTTATGATGCTGTTCCTGCAACAAATGTGAGCCCATCATCTTTGTGCCTGGCTCAGGGACCTGGCCGTGAGACTTCACCTTCAGAACTAATGGTTAATAACCAGATTATCCTTGCTAGACAGAAGGCAATCTTCCTTTAATGCATATGCTACTATTCTGCACCACATGCAGGCACTGCCCCTGTCCTTTTAGGTACAATTTTAAATTAGCCAGAGTCTCTAATGAAGGAATGTTGAAGGTCCAAGCCACCTCCTAAGGTGGTAGAACAAAGCCATGAAATGTTTTGCTTCTCCTCTGGCTTTGATTTCAGGGGGTAAGAGGATGGCATGGAGCCTACTTCAATTTTAATATGAATGAAATGCCAAGAAAAGTGCAAGACTGAGAAGCTGTCAGGAAGTTTTTTTATGTGATCTGGTCTCTTCCCCTCAAGAGGAAGGGCAAAGCAAGCTGATAGATTTTTGAGTGTTGGATGATAAAACAAATCTTATTTCTCAAGTTATAAACTTTGAAAATGAACTTCCTAAACATCGCAGAGCAGAAAAAGCCCAAGGTTTGATTATTTGATAGTCCTATTGAATGGATATTTGCAGATGGAGGGAAAAGGTGAGTGTGTGGGAAGAAGCAATGGGACACACCAGCACACATCCCAAATATCTGCAGTTGCTTCTCGTCTCGTGTTTGATGTTTGGTGCAGCGAGTTCTCCCGCACAGCCACAGCCCTGCCTGTGCTGATGTCACCTCGTGTGGGTGCTGGGATGAAGACAGCAGCCTCACACTGCTCCCAGGCAGGCTGTTCTGCTCCCTCAGGCTGGCTGTGTCTCTATCAGAGCCTGGAGCCCTGGATGTGTCAGTGCTGTAACACTGGGCTATTGTTGGGATGAAATACCGTGGTCTGCCCTGAACTCTTCCCCAGCAGGAGCCTGTTGAGAGCTGACAGAGCTCCCATGGCATCACAGGACAGGCACAATGCAGCCCTGACGTGTGTTCAGAGAAATCCAATATTGCACAATTTATATCTGCAAAATTCATCTTGTATTCTTCCACCTCAGACGCCTTTCCCATATTTCAGGCCCGCAGAATCGATGGAACAGAGGGGCAGTTTGTTGTAGCACCCTGTAGGATGATATTAAATTCCTGCTTTATTGCTAATATCAGCAACTTTTTTAGGCTGAGACAACAAAAAAGATAGAAAGGGAGAAAGGAAGAGTATGGGAGAGAGACAGGAACTACAAGATGTGAAAAAACTTTTGCTGAAGTTTGAAGTAGGGGAAAAAGGCAAAACACAGTTCCACAGAGCTGGAAAACAGATGATGTCCCCATTCTTTAGCTCTGTAGCAGTCCTGTAACAGCCACAACCAAACTTTTATTGGAAAGAAATGAATTATCTTGTGCCAGGGCAGTGTCCTGTGTGGCTCTCAAAAGATAGCCACACAGGCTAATCTCAGGGTTCTTCCTTGAGCAGGAATCAAGTGATGTCTGACTCCTGCTCTGCCACTCTCACCCTGTCCCACCTCTGGAACCTGCTGTCTGTCCCTCGCTGTTGCAGAACAAGATTCCAGCACCCTGTTATTGTCACCACAGCACTCTCGGCACAGATGTGCCTGTGCTGTGCACAGATGCTGTTTCCAGGCCTCCTGGGTGTTCTCCAGACCCTTCCAGCCATGGTTCCCATGGGACTCTGGTGAGAGAAGGGCACATGGCCCCACTCCCTACATCTGATGGTTTCACTGCAAATCAGGGAGATTTCTGATGGGGTAAAGGATGCTCTTGGCAGCTTGGACAGGACACCAAAACCCCTTTGAACCCAGCAGTCTCAGTCTTGCTAGAGAGCTGGCCCAGCCCCAGTGAGACTTGGTCCCCAAGCCCTTGAGGATTTTCCATGTTCCCTCTGCCCAGGGCTTGACAGCTTTTCCCTGTTGTGAAACCTTTGTGAAGGTGAGGGTTCAGTGCAGGGATGGCAGGTGCTCCAGAAGCAAAGTCTGATCAAAAACTACAAATTTTTATCAGCTCTGCCTGCACCACCAATACCCACCCAATCCTTTTTGAAATGCGTTATTCTGCAGAATTTTGATCTTAAGATGTAGGGTTGAGTTGGCAATTAACAGCTGGAATTAATTAAGACCTGGAATTAATTTATCCCTGGTGCAAGCAGGAATGTGTCCTAACTCAAGAGTGTCTCCCATTTACACCCATGATGAATTTGGGTCACCAAACCAGCCCTTCGGGGCTCTCTGGTCTCACCCATTTGCAGCACAGAGATGTTTATTATGCCACAGGTATCCAATTTGCTTCCACATCTCTTGCATGACAATCAGAGTAATTTTGTGTGGAAGGATTCCTCAGAGAGGGCGACAAGGTGTGGGCTGGATGACAAGGACACAACTTCACTGGATATAGAACTAATATTAAGCATGATGATAAAACCCAGGGTTTTTTTTTAATTGCTCTTGGAGCCCTAAGAAATATTTTTTCCCCGGGTTAGAACCACAATAATATTTCATTCCCACTGCTTACCCTAAAAAATGGATTTCCTTTCCCTTCTCAGTTGGTGATTTGTTTTGCATTAATGCCTTTCATAACTCATACGTTTTGCCATTAAAAATTAATGCTTGGTGCTGACATAAACAAATGAAATTTGTATTATTAATGTTTTACATAGGTAAGACTTTGTAATAACAGATTCATCATAACAGACTGTTTTAATTAAAAGACTTGCTCATTCCCTAAACTGATTTCAGACATAATTTTGGGCATTGGGAAGAAAGTCTGGTACAACCGCCCGGAGAGGAGTGATCAATAAGACCTCACAAGCCGTTTTTAAAGTTTGCACCTGAGTTCAGACAAGGGATCTGCTGTCTGGTATGTATTTCACGAGAATAGCAAGTGGGAAAGGCACCAGGGATGCTTTTTGGTGCAACTTCTCTCCAACATTGTGGCTTCTACCCAAGGTCCAGCACAGGGTTTTGCTGGATGGGGGCACTGAGGTGGGTAAAACACCAGAGAGGTGGGGCCTCACGGAGGGTTTGCCTCCTCTCTGTTGGTCTGGAGAACCACGTGGCTCTCCGGGTGAATCCCCCACGGAAATCAGCAGGAATTTCCCCAGGCTGGCCTTTGGGTTTATGGCTCTAACTGTGGAGAGATGAGGGTGAACTGGTTATCGCTGCTGCTCGGTGTGGGACAAACTCCTGCTGCCATCCAGAGCCCAGCTAAAGCCACACTCCCCACTACCTCACTACAAAACTGGACATTAGGAAGGACAAGCAGAAGCAACACGCTCAGGAATAACCTGCCTCAATTTAGTTTCCTCTGACAGAACAGCGCATACATGAAGCTCATGTTAATTACAATGCCAAGTAAAGTTTTTCTTGAAGATTGCTCATTAAAAATTTGCTTCTGGTTTTGAGGCTAATAGTGTTGACTGTCCAAAAGAAGGAACCTGCTGGGCTGTGAGGCTGCAGGTGATGTCTCCATAATAGGGGTCTGTGATGTTTTCCCAGGCAAATGAAGCTCGGGTTGAGAATAACTCACAGCAAACTCCATCGCAAAGCAGTGGTAATTGTGCCACAAGACAGGGCTACAGTCTTACAAAACGCAGCAAGGGAAATTCGAACACGTTCAAGCCTGGAGATGGACGGGTGGGGAAGGGAATGAAAACAGGAGCACACTCCTCGCAGACCTGGGAGCAGTGGCACAAAGCCTGCTAATGACAGGGAGCAGGGTGATGGGAAAACATCAAGGGGGGGAATTTCTAAAGCCCAATGCTCTCGCCTCTACCCCTGTCGAAATGAATGGAAATGTTCAGTTCAGTTTTTCTGTACCAGTGAGTTCAAGGGGAGCTGAATTAAGCCAGGGCGCTTTCAAGTCACCCACCCCCCATAACTGCAAAGAACAATTGGAAAAGTGAAGAGCTAAGAATTGAAACCATTGTAAAAGAGCTGGCCTTAGAAAATGGTTCTGGGAAGCCAGGAGTGCTGAAAAGAGAAAGATGATAAGAAACTATCTATATTGGACATCAGGGGCTTATGAAAGGCGGCGGGATGTAAAATGGCATCACTCTGCAAAGGACCCAAAAGCAATGAGGGGAAGAGCAGGGCTGTGTGAGAGGCTCACTAATGTCCAAGATGACCTGGGCTGTTTGCTTGAGTCTCCCCTCTCCACCCCTTCAGCTCCCACTGTGCCCAGTGCAGCCACACACACCCCGGGGGACGTGGAGCCAGGCCAGAAATCGCATTGCAGAATGGAAAAGGAGGTTCGCGTGCGTGTGGCACAGGGCAGGAATACAGATGTGCACAAAACAGGCGTGCATTTATCCCTGGGACTCTCTCATGTTGGTACCAAGACATTTGTGCTGCCCTTTGAGACATGCACGGCAGAGATTTTTACGTTGTAAGGGGCAACTTCCACTCAAAGAAGGTTAAATGTACTTTTTGCACCTTTTACGAGAACATTGCAGCTCTGCATCTGCGTGTCCAGCATGAGATTGCAGCCATTCCTGCAGCCTTTGTGCTGCTGAACCTATTTAATTAGAGGGAATTGGATTGAGGCTGCTAAGCTGTTCTTATGGAGGCTGATCTCTGTGCCCATGGTTCAGGAACCCCAGGAGTGCTGAACTGGACATGGGAACTCTGAGCCTTCAGCTGAACCCCAGCAGGCTCCAAAAGCAATGGCAAAACAAGGCAGAGATTTCAGGGCCTGATCTTGAGCAAAAAGTTTAACAACAACAAAAAAATATTAAAAAACCCCAAACAACGAAAACAAGAACAAGAACAACAACAACCACAAAAAACGCAAAACCCCCCAAACCAAAAAAAAAAAAACCAAAAAACACCCCTAAAAAAACCACAAAAAACCCCAAACAAAACAAAAAAAAACCCCTCCAAAAACCCAAAAAACCAACCAAAGAGAAAAACAAAACAAGACAAAAAAAGAAAAAAGCATATTTACCCTGCTCAGTGCAAAAGGCATTATGAAGCACTTCTGCCTAAGGGGGAAAAGGAAATCTGGCCTTGCCTCGTGTGGTTGTCCCAGATTTCAGGAGAAACCTGGAAAGAAACTCTCCAAAGGACATTGGTAGCCCCATGAGGAGCCCAGGCTGCCCCGCTAGGGAAGAGCTCCTGTCAGGAATGGGAGCAGCTTTGTTGGACAGGGCTGTGCCAAGGCTGAATGAAAGCTCATTTTCCTAACTTTGCAGTGGTGTTTGATCAGAAATTGGTTTTACATAAGCCTGAACATAAAATTTTTAGCTCCTGGAGGTTCTTCCAGTGGTTACAGTAAGACTGTTGTGAGCAGCTTCAGAACAGATGTGCTGTAAAAGGAGAAGAACATTGATAAATACTCATTCGTTACCCCCTGCTGTTGCTCACTCAATCAGCTCTCATCTTTCATTCTCTTCTCCTCTTGTGCTTGGAGAAGAAATAAAAAGGAAGGAAGAAAGCAGGATTTTACTTGGAACGTAGAGATGAAGAGGAACTTTCTCTCCTGATGAACATGAGAAAACTGGTTTGTGGAATAAACCAATCAACTGAGCCCTTCCTCAAATCTGGGTGTGTTCCTGGAATTTCAATTAAATTGCAGGATCTCTAGGGCACCGTCGAACCTTTCTACTCACTTCCCTTTAAATTCTTTAATGTGACAGAGTGTTGATCCTCAGTTATTTCTCTGAGGTGCTCTTGTGGTAAAAATAAAACAATAAAGAACATTACAGCTGGCCTGGGCTGTGCTGAGGGCTGGTGCAGCCTGGGCTGGGCTGAGCAGCTCAGGCAGTGAAGGACAAACCTCTGCTCACCAGGAAAAGCATCCACTGCTCAGGCTGGAGGCTCCTCTGGTCTTCACTGAGCTTTTGAGGGAGCATCCCTGAGGTCCGTCCCTCTGGATGAGCAGTGGGCAGTTCAGAGCAGGAGATCAGCTCTGCATGCAGTCAATTCCTGTCAGGAGATTCCCTTTCTCTCTCTTCCCTCGCTGCTTTCTGGGGATGGACTCGTCCTTCCTGGAGCACATCCAGCTCTGTGAATCCCTCTGGGACTCCCCTTCTCTCCCTGCTTGGGATTGTGAACATCCCACCCTTGTCAGGGTTTTGATCTCTGAACATCTTCACTCCCTGGTGAAGAAAGTCTGGAGGGTTTTTAAGAGCTTTCCAAAAACTTGTGTTGATTCCAGGACAGGTTCCTAAGAGAGGAAATTCAGCACGGTTCCCTTGACTTCAGGGAAGTTCTTTTATATCATTTCAGAGTCTCTGCAATATTTTTATTTTTAATTCAGCCTTTCTTGTGGCCACATCCCAGGATGCAGAGATCTTGGATCAGCTCAGAGCTTTTGCAAGTCACTGCTGAACACGTGGCAGTAAATCTTCTTCATTAAAAAGTCCTCTCTTTTAGTGTTTCTGAACCCAGAACTGCATGGATGTAGGGTGCAAAGTACACCTGGAGAGTTTAGAGGTCAGACTTCCATTGAAGTGAAGAGTATGAAGGTAACCAAGTCCTTCAAAAGATTCCTTCCTACTGGTTTATCCTTCAGGATTCACTCCACAGGATGATAAAGATTTTAGACTTTGGACTGTTGGAAAACTCTCTCTTCACTGTCCAACTGTGCAGTCAGTCTGCTAAAGCACTTCCTAATTCTTGCTCAGAGTTAAACAATGGAAGAGGTGAATAATAAATAAGAACCTAAATTTTCAGAATTTTGAAAGCCAAAGAAAAGAAACTACAGATTTTCAGGATCCACCTCAAACTGAAATACAAGCTTCAGCTTGTATAGGGACCTGAAGAAAAGATGAAAGCCAGCTTGCAAAACAGCAAACAAAACCAGGTTCCCTTAAATGAGAAAATATGCATGGGAAAAGAAGCAGTGCTGCTGAGATATGCATCCCATTTCTCCTCAATTGCTGGTCTGTTCCTTCAGGCTTCCTGACAGAACTGCATGCTATTTTTCCTTTTAATTTCCTGAATGTAGTTATTAACTGGAGTAAAAATAAATAAATAATCATGATGACAACATGTAATTTCTTGCAATGAAAACTTATGGTACTAGTTATTTCCCAAGATTAATCTCAATGTTTGCAAGTCTCTTTATTCAGCTAGATGGGAAACAAGACCTATCACCAGGGTTCATTTTCCTGTTATTTTTTTTTTTCTCTTTTTTAACAACCACATTCCTATTTTTTCCCTTGCCTGTAATACAAAACTTTCTTTCCTATAAATCTCTTTTGTTCCTCCTGAGACTCTCCGGCAGTCTGTCACGAGCCTTGCAAGGAACAGCTCATTTCTGTCAAGAGCTCCATATTAAGCATTAAATGTCTCCTAAAAAGCTGTCCTGATGACAGCCAAGGCAGGGTCACGCTCCTTTGAACTACAATTTACTCCTTTTTGTGGCAGAGTGAGAAGAACTGCTTGGAACTGGGAGCTCAGAGTGGGAAGGAAAGCCTGGTGACCCACTTGCCAGGATGTGACAGGGGATGGAGGTGATGAGACCGAGCTGTGGGGTGGCCGAAGGGAAAGGAGGAGCCTTTGGAGCCACCCGAGCAGCACTGTCACTCACAGTCCAGTGCTCCTGCAGCTCCTGGGACACAACTTGTCACTCACTGCCATGGATGGCGGATGGCGCAGCAGGGGGACAATGACACGGGCTGGCACCAGCGCTCCTCCCTCTCTGTCTTCTCCACCCTTCAATTGGCACCAAACAGGGAGTTCAAACTCTCTGCTGAGGCACCTTTAACACCTTTAAAAGTCCCACATCTAAAGCAGGCTAAAAGAGAACTCTCTCTTCAGAGGGGTCACTCACTCACATGCTGAGCAGGCAAAAGATGGAACCCAGGTGGTGTTGGGCTGCTTTAGGCATCATTCCCAGCCTTCCCTCCATCTTCCATTCCAATGGCTTCACAGAGCTTGATGCCTTAGGATTTTAGCTTTTATATTTGTCATGTATTTGTAATCCTGCAATTCTTTAGGATATAACTCCAAACTCCACACACAGTGTGAGCTGCTGCTTCCCCATTTTGGTCAGATGCAACAATTCCTCTCCAGGCCTGGCAATCAGGGACACCTCACTGCCTCAGGCCTGAGAGATGGAAACAAAAGTGAGCTGGGGGAGGAAACTTGGGGTAAATGACTTCATTACCTGGAGCTGTAATTGGAAGATGAATCCCCAATATGCAAATGGACCAAACTTATAAAAGAGTGAAAACCCGTGACCCTCTGTCCATTTTTGGGTGTAGCCCTGGGGGGCTTCATCTGCCCCAAATGTACCTGAAGGCACATTCTATTCTTCAATAAATGTAACTGCTTTTTATTCCCTTAATTTTGTTTTTAGGTAGTCCCAAAAAGGCATCAAGCTGACACCAAAAATGCTGAAGAGAAGAGAAGGAACATGGTCACAGGATGTCATTTTCTTCTCTTCACTCTCACGCTGTGTTTTTGTCACTGTTTATAAACGCCAGCCTGGCTTAGGCTGCATTTAGCATCTCAACTAAAAGAGCATCCATCTTTGCTGTATAGCTGATGGGTGGCACCTGTGTATGGCTCTAAGAAACAAAAGAGTGAAGAGCTGTCAAGTCTTGCAAAGTTCTTGGCGAGGATTTGGGGAATGTGAGTAGCTCCTGGAGATCTTTATACCCTGCTGATCTTGCTGCTCTGATCTTCAGCCCAAAGGGACAGCAGCATTCCCTTCTCGCGGTGCTTTGTTCGGAGGAGGAGTGATCCCTCTGAAAGGAAATGTGGCTGTGGTCCCACTCCTCCTCTCTGCACAGGGGGCTGGCAGAGAGCAGCTCCCTTCCCTGGCAGGAGCAGAAACACTGGGATGTGATGCTGAGTAGTGCACAAGGAGCTGACGTCCCAGACAAACCCTGACTTCACAAAACCCCTCGTCCCAGCCCTCCTGTTGTGTTCTCATTCAGACCTGTGAGATTTGCCCATCTGCATTCACCAGGGCTGTTTCTGTCCTGCCAGGAAGGCAGGGATCCACTTCCTCCTGAGCATGGTCATCATAACCATTCATTTATCCTGGGAGCACCTCGATCCTGCTACCAGAAATTGTAATAAAAATAAAACCACAACCACAAGGAGCACAGTGCCAAATCACTGGAGAGACCTTGGTGTGCGGGGAATTGTTGAAAGCAGTGCATCCCCTGTCTGCTCCTGAGTCATGGATAACAGCAGCCCACCAGAGAGCAGGATTATCACTGCTGCCCTTCCTGTGTCCTCCAGCATGCCAGGAAGGAGTAAGTGGGAGTTTGCTGAAGGCTCCAAAGTCTAGGAGCATTTCCAGGAGCAGGAGGCACAGGATGTATCTTTCTCTCACGTCTCCCCCCCTCTATCTATGTTTCCTGCCATCGGTATCTCATATTCTGCAAATGCATCAGAAAAGAAAAATCAATGTAAACTAAACAAGAACCTTTCCAGGCTGTAAAGCAGAGATGGCATTAGGTGTCCATTAATCCCATGGCTGTAGCAAGTCCCTGAAGCGATTGAAATGGGAGGAGGGAAAAGGGAGGAGGGAGAGAATGCCAGGGGACAGAGAGCCAGCAAATCCTCTCTTATGACTGTAGTTGTTTTCCTTTCCCATTATTTATTTCTATTTTTTTTCTTTTCTTACAAATTTAAATAGAACTCATAAAATGAGCTGATGGAATATTCTGCTTTCTCTGCCTCCACGTTAGTCAGAATGCCTGCAATGCTTTCTAATGTCAGCAGATCCAAATAAGGTCATTTGCATTAAAAGAAAGCCAAGCTTGCAGCTATCTACTTTAAAAAGAAAAAAAAAGGCAAAAAAAATCATGTTTTTAAATTAATCAATGACCCCTCAGGTTGATGCCTATGTAGAAATACTGAACTGAAAAGTTATGCATCTAATCATAAAACCTCTGAATTAATTCTGGGTTGGCTGCTTCAGGGTTTGATGCAGGTCTTTCTCTGACCCATCATGTTTGCTGCTTGGCTCCTTGGCCCAGAATTGCAGGTCCTTACTCTGATGATCTTTCCCTGTGCCTGTGAACACACACAGAACATCCCAGGTCTTCCTCTGGGAGCTGAGCCCAAAATCCAGGAGCTCTCACAGACAGGGGAGGAGAAGATGATCCTGGGCTGTCTCAGGCTAGCAAGGTCCTTTAGAAAACTTCCAAGGTCCTTAAGAAGACTTCTCTGGAAAATTCTGATTGAAATCTCTGTTCTATGCTTCATAACAAACTGCACAACTGCTTCTGATGTAGCCCTGCACCTTTGCACTCCAGCACTCTCTTTTTTGCACCCCCCAAAAAAGTTATTCTCATGCTTAATGATTTGAAATTCTGCAAGAACCTGGACAAATCTTCCCCTCCCCTCCGTGTGGAAACCCATCAAGCCTGCTGTTTTTGGTTCTTGTCCATTTTTATGTGCTCCAGCCACATCTCAGTTTATAATTTCTAATAATTTCCAGTGTTAGTGAGGCTGAAAGAGCCATTGAGTGTTTTCAGGACTGAAATTGAGCCATCAATTATGAAAATGTTTCTTCTGCTCAGTTTCCCACTGAGCCATTATGTAATAAAAGCCCATAGGAAAACAACTCCCTCACCAGAAGAGGAAACAGTTAACAGGCCAGAGATGCTGCTGAAGAGCCCTGAGAACAGAAAAGCCGGGCTGGATACAGACACCCACAAATCCAGAGCCATCACTGGCCCCAACAGCATGCAAAGAAAATTGCAGACTCAAACTGTCTCTGTTGGCATAATTTTCTCTGTGAACTTGTCCCCTTCCCTTGAAATACTAGAATTACTTTACAACACAAAAGCTCTTTGCAATAAACGGCTTTTTTTTTGCCCCCCATGAATCTCCCTTATCATTCCCCATCTGCCCAGCTCACACAGGAGGGAAAACTTATTTGCATGTAAGGCTTGGGCATGAGGTTCCTCTTATTATAGGCCAAGAAAAAAGTAACTATTGAGCAAAAAAAAAGAGCAGGAGGAAGTGGAGGGGGGCAGAAAAGTGCAGACACAGTAAATTACTGTGTGAATTAAATCTCCAGCTGACTGGAAACGGGGCTGTTTGAAAACTCCCTTTGATTTTTGCAGTGTAAGATGGGGAGGCTGCCATTCTTCTATTTTATGTTTGCTGATCCTTTGTTGTTCCTTTATGATCTTTCTCACCTCACGATGTGTGATTTAGTGTCATTTCAGGAACACAGAGAACTGCAAAGTGGGCACGTTTAGGAGTCCACAGCTATGGCCAAGGTTCAAGGTGGAAACCAAAGCACTGGGGGAGTGAAGACTGGCCCCCAGTGTGGGAGGGCACACGCACATTTTGGTCCTGTTTATTGAATTTTTTCCACTTACAGTGATATTGAGGCAGTGGTTGTTGAGAATCACAAATTCACTGGACATGGATGTGGAGTTCTGACCAGGTAACCCAGCAAGCCAGTGACAGGAAAGAGAAATAAATCTACTCATCCCATTTCCCAGCTTTTGGTTTTAATTTTAAAATGAAGAAAGAGAATTGGGTGGGAAAAGGTCAGGTTTCATATGGTCAGCTTGTCTCTACCTCACTGGGATATTACTTGAGAAAGTCAGGGGGAAGAAGGGGAAAAAATGGTCAGGGAAATAAACAGGGCCAGAATAAATATGGGATGAGGAGACTGATGATACCAGTGGGAAAAAAAACTGCATTAAAAATGAAAATACTGGAAATAACAGCTAATGAAAATGAGCAAAATAAGAGTTCTAAAATTGGAATTCTATCTTGGGGTGTGGTACCCTAAGGACCTTCCATTTTACTGACTTACTGCACCCAGTGTCTTGACCCTGGAGCTGTGCCCAGAGAGCTGAGCTCAGTGTGGGCTGGAGGGGTTATGGTCAGGTTTGGGGAATCTCTTGGTGTCTTTGCCCCTCTCCCAGAGAAGCTGTGTGTCTGCTGCCTAAAAAAAAGTGGAAGTTCTCAAACTGCTCGTGGGAGAAGGAGGGGTTTCCACTGTCTCCTCAGGCACCTGGAGTGCTCTGGGATGAGATGACTCTGTGGGTGTTTGTCAGTGAGGTTTTGTTAAACCTGGCTCCAGGTGACACTGCAGCGCCCCTAGCACAACATTTCCCCTTGCACCGTGTGAACAGCAGCTGAATCCAGAGTTGGTGTTAAACACAACCGGTGCTCGTGGCACTGTGACCGCTCACCCCCAGCTCTGGATTCGATCCAGGGCTCCAGTCTGCAGAGCTGCCCCAAACTGTTGGCTCCTTATCCACCATAAAGTCCTGCCTGAGCTTCTCACACACTCCCTGGCCAAGGGCTCCACCTCTGCAGTGGCATTTCTGCTCTCCTGCGTCCCTGTGCCGCCAGCCCAGGCCGCTGCTGTCCCCAGTGCGCTGCTCCACGCTCCCCAAATCTTTAAATCTCTTTTTCGTTTGCAGGGAGAAAATGCCAATTACCAGAGGCTCCCACGTGAGTTCTGCTGATGACAGGAATCACTTACTGTTTGCCACTCCTTTGCCTGTATCTGATGGTTTATTGGGAAAAGGCTCGGTTTATGCACACACCAAGATTTGGCTTCATTGGTATTCCTTGGGTGGATGCTCTTCTGCTCCCATCTTAATAATCATCTCTTCTTCTTATCTAACAGGGCTTTATATGGAAGAATGGGGGCCAGGGAGGGGCAGGGACAGCAGCACAGGAAACACAAGGTTATCAGAGCTGCTGTTCTGCAGGGGTGTGCATGAGGGTAGCAGGATAATGCTCATCCACGTCACTTGTGAACAGCACGCTCTGATATTTCAGCCCTTATTTGTACCAGGTGAATAACTTGCAAAACACCTGGTGTGACTGGCCACTTTCACACACTGTGAAATTTCCCAGTATCTTATTTATGGGGAAAGGACATTATTTTATGCATTAATAAAATTTTATGTAAAAATCCTCAAACCTCAAAATGCACTTGTGCTATATTTTCTGCCCTTTTTAAAAAGTTTTTGGATCTTTAAAATTTAGTCAAACCTTCCAGCTTCTGATAGCAAGGTCTGGTGAGGCCTGGTGCTCCCCAAACATAAAGTGAGGAATTTTTTTGCTGCTTTGAAGACCTTGAAGTTTTAGGCCTAAAATTTGAAAGGATCAGCCATCCCAATGGATGCAGTTCCAAACTCCCTTACCATTTGTTGAAATCCCTGAGCAGAAAAGACACAACAGGCTAAAGAAAAATACTGAGAGAGGAAAGGACTTGTTTTGGATCAGGATAAACCCTCTGTGTACCACAGCCTCACAGTGGGGGTATTCTCTGTTCTGTTTTGAATGGGATCTCTCCCCTTCTAGGGCAGTTTTGTGCCTAAATTGAGTCTTTGGCAGCATCTTTCTCCCCTCACTTCTCTCCCATTGCTCTCTGGTGCTGTCCCCCTCCCTTGGCTGTCCTCGTCTCACCCAGCTGCCACTGATCACATGGGCTCATCCTAAATTATTTAAATTTACAGCTACTTGGTGTAATCCTGCATTTATGTCTCCTTTGAATCCATTTCAACAGCTAATGCCAGAGAGCGCCGTGGTACCTTTCACACAATCCCATTCTAATGAACAGAATTTAAATAGAGGAAGATTGAATTAGAAGTCAAAATAATTACTTTTCTGGGCACTTTTGCTGCACAGAGAAGAAGAAATCAGTAACCAGAGCCTGGGTACACTGGAATATCCTGCAACCCTCCCTCCACCCCTGTGCACTGCACAGTCTGGTTTGTACTGGTTCTACTCCTGCTCATTAATTGTTCATTAAAACCAGTCAGAACTCCAGGAAAGGTTTGTGCAAATTCACCCTTCAGTAAGGGGAAAAAAACAAACCAAAAAACGCATTAAGGGGAGCATCCAAGCTGCACAGGAGAAGGCAGCAGACAAATGGGTCTCTCCTGCGAGAGCCGGGAAAACGCGAGGCGAGTTCCAGGCTGCGCTGCTCCAGCGGGGATTTGTGGAGCCCGGCTGCAGTCCTCCAGCTGCAGAATTGTTGTCATGGAAGAGAAATCTGAAATATTACCAGTTCAGAAGGAAATACACGCAGAGGATGTCGTTTAAATGCAGCCAAAGCGCTCTGTTCGTCCCCACACGGGCAAGCCTGTGCAGTCTGTGCTTCTCACGCACCTTGAGGGACCACCAGGTGCCTCCAGATATTAAAAGACATCTGAGCTTTGCTGTCTGGAGCTCACAGGTTAACCAGACAGAGAACAAAGGTAACATTAAGGACAGGTAGTAAGACATATTCCCTGCTAATCTCCCAGACCTACAGAATACACCAGGAGAATTTGCTCTCTTTTTGTTCTGAATGTTTCTGGCCCACGGTTTTTACCTGTTTTTCTTGACATCACGTTTCTTGATGACTCCTCTCCATGAGGAATATTTGTCCCTCTGTCTATATTCAAACCCAACAGAATAAAGTGCAATTGCTGCACTTCAGATGATCTGACAAATCCTGGTTCACTGTTCCTTCCCGATTTCAGACACGCAGGAGATGAACTCCTGCCCGGCGCTTTGCTTGGCTGGCTTCAAAGTTATGGCAGCAAGTTGTGCACTGCACCCCTCCTCACATATGACATTTTAATCTGAATCCTCTCCAGATAACAAAAGTTGGATCCTGAAATATTAATGACAAACAACTGCAGGACTGTGGGTGATTTGCTTTGCATCTTTTTTCAGGAAGGAAGCGGGATCACCTTTCTTGGGCCCTGAGCCTGTGCAGATTGCCTCTGCAAGTGATGGAGAAGCGTGCTCTGGCACGCTGTCAATCTCATAAACAAAGGTGTTGTCAGGGAGCCTTATTTAGAAGTATTTCAAATTAACCTTGACAGAAGAATTAATAAATAATAAGAGCTGAATGATATATAAATAAATCAATTACACTATAAATTTTAAAACAGCATGGTCTCAACTATTGCAGGGTGAGCAATACAGAGAAAGTTCATGTGGGTTTAAACTTCTCTTGAGGGTTTCTGATGTCCCCTCAGGGGGCCCATGACTTCTAAGGGAATGATGAAGGGAGTCACAGACTCAGAGGGGTGTTAGAAAAATAAATTCTGTGTGCCACAGAGACTCTCCTTGATCCTTGGAATATTGCACCTCCAGATGGGACCCCTACTGTAGCAGCTCAGTCATGACTAAATTTATTTCAAAGTGTCAAGAATTAAAGAGGAACAGCCAATATTGGAGTTTCTAGGGCTGGCCTCCAGGATTCATGTAAAATTGGGGGAGAGGTAAAGAAGACTAAATGAGAAATCAAAGTGAGATTCATCCTTTCTGACCCTGGCTGCCTGCTCTGAGTTAGTCTTTTTGTCATCTTCTGGCTGGTGGAGACAGAGACAAAGGTCCAGGAGCCTACAAATCACATGTGACAATTCCCTATTTCAGGAGGAAGCTAAACCTGTGGCAAACCTAGGAAAGCTTCTATGCAATGTCTTTTTAGTGCCCGCTTCCAGGTTTTGGCCTGGAAACTACCGAGCTGCTGGGCCCATTTAACCACTGAAAGACTGGGTGAAGCTTCTCTGGGTGACTGGTAAAATAGGTGCGAGCATTGCTGCCCCTTAGCTCATTACTTTAATTCCTGAAGAACACAAAGCACCCCAAAAAAGGCAGGGAAAAAGGCATTCAGGCACCAGGGTGGTGGATGACCTTATCAGAATTCCATAGTTAGGTGGAAATTGGTTTAAAAATTCAAATGACTGTTCACGTAAAACTGCTCACAGGATTCACCCAACTGTAATAGCAACTCTCTGCAAATGATTATGCAATTACCTCCAGGAGGTCAAAAAGTAATTACCACATAACCTGCTCTCTTCTGCTGGTTGCCTCTAATAAATAATAGATGCAAGCTCTACTCGGCTTTAGAAGAGAATTTGCCATTTCTTTACCCTGTAATTACATTAGATTATTTACCCAGTATGGTCAGCTGTGACCATGTAGGTCAGCTAACATGATATAGGGAGAATGGATGAGAATGATTTATGCTCTGAATCTCCTCCAGCACCTGGGATCAAATGGAGCTTTGGTTTCTTGTGCACCCAGGACAAACTTTTCCGTCTGGCCACATTGGCTCCCCTCGGTGCTGAGCATCCTCCTGGGATCTGCTGAGCCCAGTGCAAACCCACATATGGAATGGCCAAAGCCCCAGCAGCCAAACTGCTCTGTAGGGCTGGGACTCACTGCAGGACCCCCTGCTCCACACCCTGCAGTGCTCTCAGGACCTCAACAAGGAGATAACATTCTCTTTAGCCTCGGGCTTAGAAGCCTGGAAAACCCAAGTCTTGTATGGGTTCCCATGGGCAAGTAAGCAGGCTATCATCATTTTCAGCTCTGTCACAGACAGGATTTTGTTGTTGGCGGAATTTCACGCTGAGGCAATTTCTTCCTGAGGATCTGGAATGATGGCATTTGCTTTGTTTCCCTGACTATCACCTTGGAAGATGCAAACCTTTGGAATACGCTGCCTTTTCCTGGCAGTCTTTGAAACTGGCTGCTCTGACCTTGCTGGAAAGGAAGGCATTTATCAACGGGGAGCAGAGAGAGACGTGGGGGGCGCGGTGTGCTCAGAGCCTGGCAGAAGCAGAACAAGATGCACAGCTTCTTCCTCAAGAGGTTGACAAAAACCAAAAAGTTGAACTAGCCAAGTAACATGTGGGAGAAAGGCCAGATTTTTGTTTTTATTTCACATGCGGAGTGGGGGGCAGCAAGACAGAGAAACTTGCTCAAGGTCATGCAGCAAAGTTGTGCCAGGGCTGCACAAGAAGACTCCAGATCTCCCAGGGGCTGGCCCAAAGTCTGCTCCAAGAAAACATTTTCCTCTCAAGTGCTCTGCCTGTTAGGAAGCAGCTCAGGTTGAGTCAGAAAAGTACAGGCTCACCCATAACATATTTCCCCTGTCAGAAGATAAGTGTATCTCCCACTTGCTGCTTTCTACAGTTGCTGTTTAATAAATTAAGGGTCTAATTATATGGTATGGAAGCAATGTTGTTACACAGATGCAGTCACGGGAAACAAGACCAAGGAATAATGTTCCAACAAAACCCAGAGGCCTCTGCTCCTGATTTCTATTTTATGCTTTGTAGTCCCTGCGTTAGAGAGTGTGCCACAAGCTGGGATCAAATCAGGTTTTAATGCACCCTGTGATTGATGGAAAGGGTTCCAGCAAGGGCTGGAGTCTCAGCAGCCTCTCCCTTGTCTTTTCCCACCTGATCTTCCAGAGACATGAAATGTGGCCAAGGCTAAATGTGACAAATATGCCTAGAGCTGCTCCTCTTCATCATCTAAAGGTAATGGGAGATACTTATGGAGGATCACTTCAATTGTATTGTTTTACGGATGCCAGCCTGCAATGGCCACAGAGCTTTGAATTTCAGCCTGTGCAAATCTGCCCAGTGTCATTGTTGAGTCTCACACTTTAATGGCTGGAATCAGTGGTCTTAGAGGTCTTTCCTGATCTCGGTGACTCCATGACTCACAGAAGCTCACCTCTCTGAGACCCATGGCCCCTTTCACGTAGGCATTTTAAGGAAGACTTGCAGTGTTTTGGTTCGCGGCCTCGAGTTCTACGGCCATTCCCTCACAGCTCAGAGGTGCCCAAGGAGTTAAATGGAGCTGGTGGGTGTCACTTGAGGCAGATGTGAGTGATTCTCTGTTGTGGGCACATACAGGTCAGGGTGGGTGTAGCCTTCAGTGTGTCACACCTTAGCAGCAGCTGGGAGAGGAAGGATGGCAGGTTCCTTTCCTTCCAGCCTGGACAGGCACAGCCAGGGATCGCTGAGCTCTATATTACCAACGAAGGGTAACCACACTGATGGAAGTTAATGACACTTTTTCACACAACAGAAACCTTTGAGAGTAATTACAGAGTCCCTTGAGGCCCCTGGGGCCCGATGTACCAGCACATGTGTGTCCCGGGTAATCTGACCGTGCTGCTCAGGGGTCCTGGGGGTGCCACAGAGGCAGCCCCAGATTGCTCCAAACCCTTGTCCAGCACCTCAGGGGTTACCTGGGAGCCACAGCCCAACATGTGGTGCCGGGGCAGCTGTAGAAATGAAGATCAGTGCTGGGGTGGCAGGAGATTTGTGCAGTTCTGTCCTCCTGCACTGCTGTGAGGCTGTTGCAGGTGCAGCCCACAGTGTGCCAGCGCTGTGTTTGTAGGAAGCAAACCTCTCAGTCTTTGGTGTTTATCAAAACACAGGTTTGCTTCCTAAACACCAAAGACTGAGAGAGGGGAGGGGAGGAGAAGGGAGGGGAGGGGAGGGGAGGGGAGAGGAGAGGAGAGGAGACCNGCAAGGTACTGAGCAGGAAAAGGGAAGAGATGGAGGGCTGGAGACCCTCAGTAATAAACTCTGCAGGTTCTGAAGCCTGGAATTAGTTTTAAAAAGGCTGGAGCTGGGCCATTCCCCCTATTTTCCTTTCCTTGAACCCCACAGTTCTGCATAACCTCCTTCAAAATGTGTGCTATTAGCAACAGTTCCCTCCTTCCTTCCCGAGCAGGGAGATGCATTGAACTAATTAACGTGCAGGGTTTGTGCAAAACCATTTCGGTGGCTTAGCACTGGATGTCCCTCAGCAGTGACGTGGCTGGAATGAGAAAAAGGCCACAGAGGCTGAAAACGATGACACCAATATCTCAGGAGCCAAAAGGCCTGGAGCCAAGAGGCTCTGAGGGTGATGAGTCCCTGGGGGCAGCATCATTCCAGGGAGCAGAGTCAGGTGGCTGCAGAGACAGGAAAAGAGGAAGGGGGAAAAATGAGAGAGAAAGAGGGTACAGAATCCCTACAGCAGAGAACTGCTGCCCAACATGTTTGTTCTTGCTGTTCCTTAACTGAGGAGGCACCGGCTCTCATTTCAGTATTTATATTTCCCTGGAGCAGCACCAACTGTATTTCAATATAAACATAACGCAGTTAATTGAAATCAGTAAGTTCAGCAGTCATTAATAACAGATCTCTGGGAAGGAATATCCCTGCTGAAGTTAATGATCAGCATAAAAAAGACCCTCTTTCAAAGTGTAATGGTGAGCTTGGTGTTCATTTCATCGTTGATTAGAGCGAGTTAAACTTTGCCACTGTCTATAAGTTGTATATTTAAAAATGAGGAGTTGGCAATATTTGAAGATATCAAAATACCACAGGTGCTTTGGAGCAAATCCAGCCCTCATGGCTGATCCCCAAAGGAGATGTGACTCTGAAAAAAAGAAAAGGTGAAATTAGCCCACAGATGTTAGAATACACCAAGTTCTGCTGTAAACCTCAGTGCAGGGCAGATTTGAGACTCAGTAGAATCAGCAGGATTATTCCTCCAGACCTGTGGGAGATCTGGCAGAATGTGACCGAGCCCGGAGCTCGCGTTTGCAGCTCCAAGATGCTATTGCAGGTGACAGCTCTGAATTCAGGGAGGCCTAAATGTTTCAAACTGCCTTTAGGATTGCATTAGCACTGGGAATTCCTTTGGAAACCTGTCTGTGTTAACAGGGAGCTCCTGCCCCTGTGGGTACAGCATGCTCAGCGTTTGCACTGTAGCTGGGGCAGTAAGAGAAAACCAGATCAACTGTAACGTGAAAATGGAAGTCCAGATACAGGTCTTGAATTAAATTCTCCCTTATTAGACTATAATGTCTGAGAGTGGCTTTTTCCTAGAGTGCAAAAGGGTGACATCGTTATAAAAACCTTGGGAGAAACTTCTGCTGTAAATTCATGAAGCAGAAGTGTTGGAGTGTGGGTTTATAAATTTCTTCTGCTGGAACGGCCAAAGATTTGATATGTTTGTGGTTGTCAGAGCTTCTCTTTGTTTGCACCAGGTCTGTGTTCAGAGGTGGCAGTCTCAGCTCCAGCTGTCTCTCAGTGGAGCTGCAGCCCTGTGAGGTGCTGAGGGCTCGGTGAATCTCAGGTCTGTTTTCACCACAGCCTACAAGGAACTGGGTAATTCCTCAACTGAAACCCTCATCCTTTTCAGGAAACCTGCTGGAAAGGACAGCTCTCATCCTGTGGCAAACCACAATGAAAAGATCTGCATGTACAAGGCCATCACTGGCAACAAACCCTGCTCCTTGAACTAGAATGAGAAATGCAATTGGACAAGGAAAATGGCAGAAGGTGCACATGTGGCAATTACCTGTGAAATGGGAAGGAGGGGAGCCCTGGGGTGATGACTGGAGGGAGAAACACACCTAAATTGGGTCATCTGCTGGGGGAAATTTACTGCACACCTGAAAATGGCACAGACGTAAAATAAGACTCACAAATCCACCCTTGGTCATCTCAAGTATTGCTTGGGCTGCCAGGCTTCTGCTTGGAAAAACTGCATCTATTTTCTCACCGTGTTTTGGCATCCAGGCTTTTGTTTCCCAACGCAGCCCGCAGCTGTAAGTGGAACTCGGTGGTGAAATCAACTCCAGTACAGGGGCAGAGGTTTTGTTCTTCCAATTAGAGGAACTGCCCTGTAAGTCCTACAGTAAGGATCACTGTGGCACTGCTGAACACTGTGGATCCAACCTGCTTCACCCAGGTGACAGCTCTATAGAGGCACTGTGGAAATGAAAACAAAAATGCTGTGTATATACTGCAGTGATGGATTGCTTCCTAAATTTCACAGGGTGCTTTGGTAGGAAACCTCACTGAAGGCTCGTGTTGGTGCTGCCTAGGATTTCTTTAGTCTCTGGAATATGTACAGCAAACATAGCCTTGGTGGCTAGAAAGGGAACAAAATGAAAGTATTTAACAAAATTTAAGCTCTTTGTGCTCTGGAAAGTAGACTACAGCTTCAGGATCACAACTACACATAAAAGAGGCCAGTCAAAGCAGTTTTCACAGTGGTGTGTTTTCAGCCCGCACAACCAAAAAGCCAATGGTCATAGAACCTTCTCACATCCTTGTGCCTCACAGCAACCACTCAGGTGGGACTTGTGCACCTGCAGAACGGGAATGTCACCACTCTCCTGCCCTCCCAGGCTCACCAGGAAACCACAGCAACACCTGAAACCTGCTCCAAGGACAGAAAGAGCAACTTGCAGTTCCTCCCTGGAAGAGGTTTCTCACTGAAAAATACCATAGAAGGAAATACTGTGTCTTGCAGGAGTGTATAAAACCAGCTCGTTTCTCTCAATAACCATCTCAGTATCCCTGCTGGTCTGCATCGGCCATTACAGGGAGGCAGAAACCTTTGGAAGATGTTGCTTGGTTATATGTGAAGTTTTACTGGCTGCTGATGGCCGGATCTCAATGCTTATGAGCAGAATATATGGCATTATGAGAGCAGATCTGCTAGGAAGCCAGCTGGAGAATGAGGGCTGTCCTGGGAGCTCTCCATCACCAGATAATGGCTTGAGCTCCATAAAAATCTCTTTTTAGCATGAAGTCCCATTTCTGGAGCACAGCAAATCCATGGACAATTGCTTGTTCCATCATGGAAATAAAAACATTTTATCCTGTCCAAATCAAATTTTATTTCCTCTGAGTCCCTGTACAGAATCCTAAACCCAGGTCATTTGTTTCCTTCATCATCACTCTCCCAGTAGGACAAAGTAGAAAGAGAGATGGGATATCATTTAAACTGAAAATTTTAGTTGCTTTTCCTAATGATGAAGAAAAAGCTACTGTTAGAGGGGCTCATCAGCAGGGAAGCAATCCAACAGCTTGTTCCCCAAACACCACAGCTGGAAAACTCTGGCTGAGCCAGCAATATCAGAAGTGCAGAGCTCAGCACTGGTTTCCTGTCAAGGAAGAAGAGATCTCATTCCCTTCCCCCTCTCCATCATCACACCACGACAATCAGCACTGTGTAAAATGAACAGCACACACAACAGGAGGGGCAAACAGCTCATAACGCTGTCATCCACAGGGCCTGAGGGGGTTTGTCAGGTTCTTGGGAGTCTCTGTGTCCTTGGAGAGCAGGTTTTGATGCATGGGCAGGGCTGAGGGCTGGGCTCAGCTCTCCAGGACCTTCCCCATGGGGGAGCGGGGAGAGAAAGGAGAAGGAGGAGATGCAGCTCATAGCAAAGGAGGAAAAAAAGAACTAACGAGCTGCAGGAATGGGCACAGAGCCAGACCCCCCCCAGATCATTAAACATGGTCAGGTTCAGGAGAGCTCTGTTAAAGTGTCTGTCAAAACTCTTGTCTTCAAATAGATTTATTGGATGACAAGGAGGAGCTGGGGTGCAGAGTAAATATAACAGTAATGGGCCCAGCCTCTCCGTGCCAACAATTCCTGGTTACTGGAAAAGCTCTGTGAGATGGAACAATTTGCTGGAAAATTGGAAAAATGGAATTCAAAAGCAGGCCCAGGGAAATGCTGAGATTCAGATCTTCCAAACCAATGCAACAGCTGGGGAGGCAAGTGAGGGGCACTGTGCTTGGGCTGCAGCGACTGCTGCATCTGCATTTGTTCTGCTCATGGGTTACTGCTTTAAAGTCACACAGAGCAGGGTTAGATGGGATATTAGCAGGAAATTAGCAGGGTGGGGAGGCCCTGGCACACGGTGCCCAGATCAGATGTGGCTGTCCCATTCCTGAAGTGTCCAGGGCCAGCCTGGACAGGGCTTGGAGCAATCTGTGATAGTGGAAGGTGTCCCTGCCCATGGCAGAGGTGGAACAAAATGAGCTTCAAGGTCCCTTCCAACCAAAACCACTCTATAAACTTTGAGTTTATAAACTATAAACTCTGGTTCTGTGTTAGAGCCAAGTTGACACCCAGCAAAGCTGCTGTGAGTCTCGGTGTCAGTTTTAGTGCCTTATGTACCGGATCACATGGTGGAAAACCATGAAACAGTGTGAAAATTGAGAAATATTTCAGTGTCTCAAACTTTAAGTACACGAACAAGTCCCAGGACACCTCAAGTTAATTCTACGCATGAGTGTCTTCTGCAGGAAGGATGGATTTAAGCATGTTTTCCTGAATCAGAACCCTCAATTGTGAAGAATGACGAGACATTTATTGGAGAGGCAGTTTATACCTAACACTTGGCACATTAGGCAGCACCCATGTGGTTAAAACACACTTTTTCATTAAAAATTATAATTGTGGGGAAACAAATTAGAGCCAAAATGAAACAGGCTTTTTATTTTTCCCTTTTTACCAAGAGATTATGTATTTCCCAAATACAATTTCTCTAATCCATATCTAATGCATTAGAGGCATTTTGCTATTTTCTTCTACACAAATTTCCCACCCAGTGTGGGATCACAGCCCTGTTCCAGAGAGAAAAACAAGTCATAATAATGCTGAGGCTACTAAAGGAAAATGTTAAAATAATTAAAATATGAAAGAAGCTGCTGTCTTCCTGGGATTTCAATTTCAGAGGTGCCTGAGGGGAGGGGGTTGGATATCTCACACTGATACACTGTTTGATAAAGTGTGATAAAGACTTAGAAAAATTGGTAGATTAAACTGAAATAAAAGCTGAGGATGTTTGCATTCAAAAAGCTATTAAAAGCAGTGTGATTGAGCAGCAAGAAGCTTCTCTTTTATGCAAGAATGCACCGGAGTGGGATGTTTGCTGCATGGATGTCAAGGAGATCAAAGAGTTGTTTTTGTTAGTGGCACAAACTGCTCTTTTTGGCTTCTGGCTTGGATGTGCAATTGGAAGTCTCCAGGATCCTGCTGTCCTGTGGTGCCACCATAGGATGGGACAGAAGATCCAGGAGAGCTGTGTGACCCTGTCCTAAAGTCATGCTGCCATTCAGAAGACTCTCAAAACCCTTCTGTGGCAGAGTAGGCAAAGACTCGTCCAGTTTGCACAGCACAGAGATGGCTCACCCAATGTTTGCCCCCTTAAAGACTCCTTCCCGCAAAACTTATCCGGGCTTTTGTCTCCATTCTGTTGCCTCCAAAACAATAGCCCTTCTTCAAGCTGGTTCAAACCCAGGCTGTCAGTGTGCTGCCCAAAACTCGGAGAACAATTTGATAGATAATTCTTTCCCTTCCCGATCAGCTAATTAGCCATTTGTCTTTCAGATGGACAAGGGTTTGTGTCCGGACAATGCCCTCACTTGTGAGTAAAAGCACAGGTGAACTTGCAGGCCGGGGGGTTAAACCCGGCAAAGAGAATCTGGTGCCTGACAGAAGTCATGGCTGTTGGATTGATCCCACAGCTCAAAGAACTGACCACAAACCGAGGGCTGCTCAGTTCAGAGAGCCCAGCACCTCCACAGCCTGAGCTAGGCCTGTGTTTGTGGAACAGCCCCCAGCTCTGAGTGCTTTGAGGAGCCACAAGCAGTGAAGATCAGCTCAGTTCTCTGGCAAACTCCCAGCAGGGCAAAGCCCAGCTTCAAAGCTGTGATCAGCAGCTGGAACAGGAGTTGTGCAGGCAGCGGTGCCCACATGGGGACCTGGCACTGTGAGAGCCGCTTGGCATCTCTCTGCTGAGTGGCAACACCCCACAGCTTGCTCTGCCCGTGGTATCTGGGGGTTCCATAGCCTCCAAGGGCAGCGAGGCCCTGGCAGGCAGGGCTTGTCTCCACACCGGGCTGTTAGGCTGGGCTGGATGGGTGCTGCCAGGAGATAACGCTGGTCCAGGTCCTGGGTAGGCAAAGGAGCCCCCTGCTCCAGGAGAAAGTCAGAGTTGGGTTTTGGCTGCATGGACACACTTCCTTGCTCTCTTTACACTAGAGTCGTAAAAATATGATCTGTAGGTTATCTGCAACAAAAACCCCAAGCCAGCGTTGATTCAGCAGCAGCGCGGGTCACTCACACCATCAGATTTTAAGTTTACAGCAAGTCTTGCTACTTTTCTAACTATCTCTCTCTCTCTCTGCTCCAGCCAAGTCTACTCTTTTATTTCCAATTGCCTCCCTCTGGCAGCTTTATATTTGTGACCTGAGGGTGCAAATTAGATGTTTGAAAACACAGCAGTTAAATCAACAACTCTGAAGTGTAATAGAGGTCAGGACAGTTTGCTTCCAACTCAGTTGCTCAATTTCTGCTTTGGTTCATGCTATCTGCATTTTGCAAAGTCCTTTGATTTGTGCACAGGCTGAAAACAGGGCCCAGTCCTCATTCTGTTCAAATCTGCAACTCTCCGTATTTTCTCTCTGGTTTTAGGCTTCTAAAAAGAGGCAGTGGTTCCCTTGGTTCACTCTCAGTAATTTTCTGGGAAAGGCTCCCAGTCTGGTCTATGTCCTCTGCCTTGGAGCTCTTCTCCTAAATCTACGTGTCACTGCAACTGGGCAAAGTGACACATTTTTCCTGGAATTTTTGATCTGTCCTGCTGCCAATCAGTGAGTGTCTGGTCCGATTACATCTCCAATCCTTAATGGGCTCATTAACATTTGGATGCTCGCATGTTCTGCTGGCAAAACCCTTCCCAAGCCCTAAATAAACACCACGGATCAGGAGAACCATAACCAGGAGCTGCTGGATGGGGCTTCAGGGGAAATATTTCACCATGATATCAGAGCTCTGTAATTGAAGGCTGACTGGTGTGGAGGCAGGAGCCATTCTGCTCCACTATCACACACTGGAGACTTGCTTCATTTGTCTTGATTAGCAGAAGTTTAACCATCGCATGCCTTTAATTAGTGGCTTTCTCAGATGGCTCGTTGGTGTGGACAACCAGGGCCAGGCAGAAACACAGCTGGGAGGGGAGGGGCCAGCTTTGTGCGGTTGTTTGCAGCAAATCTCGGGTCACAGTCACTCGGGCTGGCAGTGGAGGGAGCAAGAGCAGCCTTAGGCTGGAGACTGGTATTGGTCTGTAGAGGAATTGTGCTATAAAACAGGCACCTGCTGTGTCCTGGGGAGGAGAGAGGGGTGTGAGCACTGCTGGAGGGACTCTGGGAGGCAGAGGTTCTCCTTCGCATGCAGCATCTCACTGACACAGGTGGTTTCAATATAACATTGAGATCTTGGCTTCAGTCCCTTTAATATTTTATAACGCATATTTATAGTGCCTGCTGCTTGAAGGGGGAGAAGAGGGAAAAGTTTCTACAACATGCTTCATGAGCTGATGAAACCCAAATAGCACAAAGAAAAAGGAAATTGTGAACATCATTTGCTAAGGGGTTCTACAAGTTTCTTGAAGAGGTGCATTGTGAATAACAAGAGGCTTAGGGTGGAGAATGATTTGCTCTCAATCCGTTTCCTGTCCTTTTTGCACAGGAGGAAGGTTTATATCAATACTGCCAAGCCCTGGAGCTCTTCTAAGCACAGAGCAGGCGCAGCATCAAGCGGCTCCAACACCTGAACCAGCACTTCAATCTCTTTGAGGAGCCCTGTAGTGTTTTGGGTGTGCAGAGCTGATCCTTTTGGAGGACAGAGAAACGTCATGAGAGGAATTTAGGGCAGATTATCACTGCCTTTGTTCTGCTTTTGTGTTTAGTTTGGTTTCAAAAAGGTTTCTTGTAGGAGATTATGGAGCACGCCCCTCCTTCGCAGCTTTGTTCTCTCTTCTGTCAGGCAGCCACAAATTTAAGCGCACAGGAGTTGTTTCATCAGAAATCGTTGGCCCTCATGTAAACAAGGCCATTAAATAGAGGAAAAGACAAATGATGCTAGCAGGCATGTGCTTTATTCTGTCTCAGAATGCTTTTGATGGCTGGCTGATCCCACATGCACCTTGGAAAGTCTGGGCCATTAGGGAGAGTAAACAAACCCTCACTTTAACTTTCCTCTCTTTTGCCTCTCCCTTTCCTCTCCCACCTTCTTTCCCTTATGTCACCTTCCCATCTCTACTTTCCCTAATTTAATATTTTCCATTCCTTGTATCCTGGAGGCAGAATACATTTTTAACAGGCAGGGTTTCTAAAACTTTATTTTTCTTCAGATTCTTCCTGGTCACCTCTAGGCTGTGCACACACACACATAAACACACACACATGTGCATTTGTATGTGTCTTTGTTAACATCTTCTCTTTCCCCTCCCTAACTCTGTCCATACAACCTTTGAGTTCACTAGTCCTATTTCCATTATACTTTCATCAATCCAGAGTAATAAACAGATAGGATTTCCTATCTCTTGGATTGCTTTTCTGAGAGCTTTATTTTCTCTCTCTTTTTTTCTTTCCCCTTGGATTTTCTTTCCCTTTTTTTTATTTATATTTTTGTTTTTACTTTATTTTCATAGAAATCATCCTTTTCCTCCCTTCATTCCTGGCTTCTCCTCCAGTGTTTTATTCAGGCTATGGATGATTGTCTCCATATACTCCTTTTATGCTATGAAATGAATTGCTAATGCAACCCCTGCTGGGAGAAGCATAGACTGATCTTGTCCTAAATAGGGCCTTGTTTGCAGGGGATTATGTATAAATGTATGGACTGCATCATTATATATTCACTTAGTGGAAAGAGGTCTCTGCTTATTCCATAAATGAATTCCTGGGGAGAGGAGATGCATCCAGCCTGGAGGTGCCTTGAAGTCCACTCCTGCTCCCCTGGCATGGCTGCGCAGTGAAGCCCAGCATCAACCAAATGAATATTCACTGCCACAGAACCTGGAAAGGTGAGGCCAGACAGAACCCATGTCATCCACAATATTCGTGCCAGAGACGCCAGCTCCTGGCCCAGGCGTTGCTGGAATGTGGGAAGATCCTGCACTGTCAGGAACACTCTGGGCTGGGGGAAGCATACGAGCCTGAGAGGGCGCAGGGACAGATGCAGGCCTCTGAAACCTCCACATCAGCCCCTGGCAAAGAGAGACGCAGTGGTCATCCCTGAAAAATGCACCAGCAGAGGTAGAGCAGGATGCAACCCCAAAAATTCTGTTAAATACAATGCTAAGCTTTGCCCTGAGCTGTTTATGGTCTTACATAAGCTCTGAGAATAACAGGGGATAAAGAGGACACAGGAATTCTTCTTTCAGCCCCATGGTCTACCACAGTCATCCTGCCTGGTCCCAGATCTGCCCCACAGGTTCTAAATACCCTAAAGCGCAGCGAGGATGGCAGAGGAGGCACTGCAGAATTTCAGGATGCTCCTTGGAGGAGCACTGTGCAGTTTCCAGCCAGATCTTTTTATGATTTTGGCTTGGATTGTATTTACTGGCACAAAAGGAAAAAATACATAAAACTAGGTTTGGCCTTGTTTCGTTTTATTTTTTTCCTTCTGGACTGGGCTCGGGTTTCTCTTAGGAAAACCGTAAAGCTTCCTATTAAATCAAGTCATCACAGGCAACATAGAGCACAGCCTCTGAGTGGGGTTTGTGCTGCTATCAGCTCCTATCCATCAGCCTGGCTCAGTTTCATCTGAGCTCGCTCTGCTCTGAGCTAAACTCCAGTCCTGTGAGCAATCTCTGCCTTCCTCCTCCTCCATATACCCTGAGCATGTGGAATGACTGGAAGCTTCTGTAAAGTGCTGCTTGTGTTTGCAGTAAAAGCCCCTTGCTAATGGGCAAGGTTCCTGTTATTTCCATTTGTGTTACTCACACTCCTGGGGCATACAACCTTTTTTTTTAAGATAAAAACCTGCATATTTTAAAGTGTAAACAGAACCTGGTGTTTTCTTAAAAAAATGTGACAATTGCAATAATGTTTTGCAGATTACAGGAGAAGGAACTTAAGGGAAACATTTCCAGAGCTTCAGCACTGTGTATTTTGCTTATGCTTAAATAAACTCTTCTTTGTTACTGCTGTTAGTTTGATGCTACTTGAAAACCTTAAATGCCTAGAAAATCCTTCTGCTAGACAGGGATGTAACTTTCTATCTTGTGGTCTGCCCAGAAACCTCTCAATTCCCTCAGTAGCTTTGCACTCAGGCAGAGAGATCCTGCTTTTGCAATTCTTAGTTTTTGCCTGCGAGTCAGCAGCTCCCTGGGCTCTTATTAACAACCCAAATCAACAATGGCATGATTGAGGCCTTGTGCCTGGGCCTTTCCATGCTGCTGCCATCATACAGGCACAGCCCACTTGACTCAGCCACGCTGGTGACAGCCTCCTCAGCCTGGCATATGAATAAACCCGTGGTGATCAGCCCAGGTCCCCTGGTTCTTCTCCCTGCTGCAGGAGCAGAAAAATCTTCCTCATCTGAGAGGCACCTGACCTCGGTTTAGCTGAAGTTTGATGTGAAACCAGGCAAAGGCTGCCTCACCTCTGACTGCAGGTCACCCACCCGCTGCAGGCAATGCTGACTGGTGCAGTCCCAGTTTGCTCTGTCCCATTTCCTTGGTATCTGCCCTGTTAGGAGACACTCCTTTTGCCACTTACTAAACTCCATGCTCGTTTCTGTCTCAGCTGTCTCAGGATCTTCTACTCACCCAGCTCCTTCTGGAGCTAGTGGGACTGGAAGGTTTGCCTGTGTGGAGGTGGAGAGATCAGTGTGTTTATCTGGGATATATGTTCACCTGTGGGGAAAGCACTGAATATTCAGGAGTGCCACAATTGTCATTTTGCTGTGCAGCACAGCCCCTTGCAGATGAGCTGGATGAATTCAGGACAAAAGGCAGTCTCAGCCAAGATGCAGAGGGTGAGAAACAGCCCAATTTCTCAGATACCACCAGGAATGAAACCCTGTTAGGATAATTTGGGGTATTGTGGTGTCGCCTGGCTGACCCCATGACCCCGTGTGGATGCCTTGTGGAGCTCTCCTGTGGATGGCACCGCTGTACTTTCCTACTGAGCAGCTCACACAGCGTGCACAGAGAGCAGCTCTGGCTCTCTGGTGCTCACACCTCCTGGTTGGATGCAGAAATTCTGTGCAAAACTCCAGAAACTTTAAAGGAGGAAGATGAGAAACATGGCAGAAAAGGCAGCTTGTTTTGCTTCACAGTCTTCCATTTTTTTTTCCCTGTGCTTGTGTCAGAGTCCCTTTCAACCTTCACACCATATTAGTATGGATTACACACCTCTAAGAGTTACATGCTTTAATTTCAAGTTTGGGACCTGCTCTCAATGTCTTGCAGCTTGCTTCATCCGAGTCATCATTTCCAAATTAGCTGAACTTGATTGAGGCAGATCAGGCTGCAGCCCTTGTGCACCAGGAGAAATAAGTCACTGCACTGCTTCCTCTGCAATCCTGTGCTTTTGAGAGCACTGCTCTGTGCATGTGAATTGGGAAGAGGCCACGTCTATCTTGACACTTCCATCAGAGCTTAATAGGAGGAAAAAAGTTCACAAAACGGAAAGGCTCTGAGCCTCAGATGCACTTATTGTGTCGAGCCTCCCCTGCCTTGTCCTGCGTCTAGACAAAACCTTAATGAAAGCAGCAGCGACTGGCAAGGGGGAGTTTGTGTTGATTTTCTGTTACCAGGGGAAAACCAAACTAATGGAATTAGTGAGAGTTCACATGGGTATCCAGAATTAAGCCTGGACCTATGAGAGTGTGTGCATTTGCTGCATGCTGAATGCAAAGGGGTGGAAAGAGTTGAACATAGACAAGGCCCGAGCCGAAAAGACAAATTGATCTAAGCTGCATATTCACATTGCCCCTGGATGCCAAGGAAGACTGTTTGAAACTTTGCAGAAATGAGCCTTTTCCGCCTCTCTTCTCCTTAGGACTTGTAGTCCACTGTAGAGTTCTTCCTCTTTTATGCAGAGCTCCCCTTTTCATTTCTCTTCTGATTTCTTGTTTTATGTTTTGTGCTGCTGAATTACTGCAGTCATTCCCTTTTCCTACCTCCCAGCAATTGTCAAGGAAAAAAGAAAACGCCCCCAAAACATTCTGCAAAGTAACTTTACTCAGCATCACAGCCACCTACCCCGGTGAAAACTCAGGCTTGTTTGCTTTATTTAAAGCGACTCCCTTGCACACATGATATAGCTCCCCGATGCCTGGAGTCTATTTACCTCCTGGCTTGTTTATCCTGAAATGGCCAATGGAAACTGCACACATTTTCGTCTTTATAAGAAACCAATCATGGAAATTGATTGAACTACATCGTTGAGCTTTTTTCTCACATTTACACTTTTCAACTTGTTTGAATTGTTTAATCTACGGTTAATTTAGAGACACACAGCTGTGGCACTGATATATCAGGAGATCAAGATAAATGGCTAGAATGTTTTTATGAGCAAAAATCTCTATGGATCCCAGTATATAAATCATTTGCTGTGAAATCGCTCATTGTCTTTAGGCAATGTCATAGTGTAAAATTCAATCTATTCATGAACAGAAAGTCAAGGGATTAGGAATGGTTTGAAGGGGAAAAAAAAAAAGAAAGTAAGATTTTTCTCTTAATGCTCCCCTAGCACAACTTTCCTGCCCTTATTTTGCAGTGTGGACTCTTGAATTGAATTTCACACTCTTTTCTTTGTTCCAGTCAATAGGAAGCCATGAAGATGCCCCCAAGGGTAGAGGCATGTCTTTGTATTAATCAGGACCATTTTCTCTCTACTTGTCCCCCGATGCAGCAAAGGGACGCTGGAAAGAGGCCTACAGATAATTTCTTACTGAGGGCCAGCCCACCATCCCTGTGCTTGCAGAGAGAAATCTCTTGCTAGAGGATGGGCTTTTCCTGCAGAGCTCAGCCAAGGGCTGGGTGAAATGCAGGCCCCACAAGAGGCTTGGGAATCTTGATAAAAAAGAGCATCTCCAGTTCTCTGCCTTATCCTCCCATAAGGAAGATGTGTTCTTTCGCGTGAGTTACAACCTGCTATGCTTCCACCATGACCATCTGGAGGAGAGGGGCCATGGTCAGTAATGGAGGGGTTATTTGCTGGAGGAAAACTGGAAAATTGGGGTTTTCAAAAGGTACAAGCAGTGTCACAGAAGTGTGAGTGAAGCAGAACAGGCCAACACAAATACTCCCAGAAGAAAGTCAAGGATGGAGATGGAGCCACCTAGCACATCCAGATCCAAGTGACTCAGAGAAATTAGGGAACTCCTAATTCTGAATCACAATTGCAGAAGACTGTGAATCTAGAGGCCTAAAGGTCTCTGCTCTTGCAGCTTGTTGGGGAACCGCTGGGCATAAACACCTGAGACCAGCAATCTTCTCACTTCCAGAAGATGCTGCACTGAGACAGAGGGTTGATGTTTTACCCCTTGCAGCTTTCCCAAAAAACTTTTTTCCAAGTTATGACAATGGCTCACAGTCTCCTAGAGCGAAAAGATGAGGGGAGGTGTCAATGTGGGATTAAGGCCATCTTTATGAAGATTTTTGTATATATTTCAGTGGCCTAAATTCAACCTAAGCCTTCATGACTTTCTTATTGGCTGGTTTTAGGCCTTGCCATATCCCTAGTCAGTAAGGAGACGTTATGCTTAGGGACATAGAGATTTATGTAGAATTTAGGCCATCTGGACAAGTCCCTTCAAGCCTTTGTGCTTATTCTATTTTCTGTTCTTTGCTTAGAGGGATTCATGGAACCATTTCCATTTGTCTTTCCCCTTTCCTTCCCACTCCTAGGCCCACAACTTTGGACCGCAGTCTGAAATGATCCAGATATGGGTAAAGAATGTTTGCTGTTTATCATCCCAAATCCACGCTCTCATGGAAAATAATGTTTATTTAGTCCAAGTAATTCAACCCCTGGAGTCCTTCAAGCATTAAAGTTTTAATACTTCTAACATGGAGCAGCTGAGCTAGCCAGGAGAGATGAGGCTTTGATGAGAATACTTGATACAAATTTCTAGCCAAGCAAAGAATAATGCTCCTGCTCACAGGATGAATATCCCAGCCTAGAGGAGCATCCATGATGTTGTGAATCATTTAATAGCCCTGATGAAGAAACCTGTCTAGTAGTCACTTTTTATTTGCTGCTGGAAAAACATTCAAAGATCCTTGTAAAAAGGCACCTGCTCCTTTTTTTTTTTTTTTTATTTTTGTTATTTGCTGTGCATGGCCATCACCATTTGAGCTCCCTCACCACGAAGCAGCTCCAGCACAGACACAGAATTTCTTCTGTGGAAAAGAAGCAAAGCCCCTGTACCGCCTGGCCCCCGTGGCCAGTGCCAAAAGCAACAGGGAGCCCCAAGCCAGCTAATTTCCATTTAACCTAAGGCAACAGTCAGTGTGACTGCTCTGTACTCCAGCTGCTTCCCAACTATAATCCATTTAATTTGGTAGAGTGATGCTAATGAGATTTCATTGCCGGGGCCTGCACCAGGACAGCAGCCTGTGAGAACTGATGCCGAGGCAGGAGCCTGAGCTCTTTGGGAAATGCAAGCCTAAGGGTTTCAAAATATTCCATAAGTCGCCAACTCCAAGAGGAGAATTTTATAAATGTTTTTATTATGCAGGTACATGGTTATTAAACTGGGGTTTTAAGGCTACTTCAGCAGATACAAAGCGCAAAAAGATTCTATTAAGAAATAAATATAAGTCTCTTGGGACTGCTTTTCCCTGTCACCTACAAACCAGATTTTTCCCAGTTTTGAAGTCCTAGAGAAATGAACAGTTGACAAAAAACAGATAAATGGTTTAAATATTGACCTTCCTCTCTGAACCTATTCTCTGAAACCAGCCCAGAGCTGGATCAGTGGCTGCTGGGATTGGGTTGTATCAGGTGGTCCCTAACCAGGTGCAAATCCTACCTGAGCGCTCTGAACACACCTGTCCTGGAATGATTTGGAGAAACTCACCACAGTGTGTTACACTAACCAAAAATCAAACTACAGGCACTGAGGTGGAAGAAACACAAGAGAAATAAGTCTTTTTTTCTTTCCACCACATGAAGGCAGCTTCAGGTGCACAATGGATTTACATGGTGGATGTTTGTTCATCAGATCCTTAAAAACCTTTTTTATCTCCTCATGTATTTGCTTGATTACTTCACTGCCTTCAAAATTGTAACATTTTTTCCCACATCTGAAATTAATTTGGTTTTGATTATTCTTCCCCAGTGTGTAAAACTGAACAAAATCTTCTTTCTAATGACCTCCTATAAACTGAAATACTGTTATCAAGTTTCCAATTTAGTCTTCTCATTCTCGAACTCCACAAACCCGTTTCTTTCAGGCTTTCTTAAATCACATTTTCAAAACATCAAATCATCCTTGTTGTTCTCTTCTGGACTCATTCCATTTTGTCTACATCCTTCTTGTGGGTTGGTGCCCAGAAGTGCGGACAGTATTCCAGCTGAGACCTGACCAGTGGCAAATAGAGCAGAATAATTTCCTCCTGTGCCTTTCAGATGACACTCTGTTAATACTCTTCCAAAAGGAGATGTGATTCCATTTCTTTCTCTTGTTTTTTCCTTTTTTTTCCCCCGCCAAGGTATCAGACTGTTGGCCTGCACTGGGTTTGTGATGCACACAGAGCCCCGGGTGGTTTCCAGCAGCGCTGCCCGAGCTGGTGCTTCCCTGAGATGTGGGAGAACAGGAGGAACCCCTGGGCAGGAATCCCGATCTCTCACAAAAGGGAAGGTGGCTGAGCAGCCAGGACGCACTCACACAGACTATGAGGTGTGAACTGCTGCTTTGCCTTGTCTCCATTTGCCATGTGCCTCCTAAAACTGCTGTCCCTTCCTATTAGCTCACACCGTGCTGACAGCTCAATTCTCCTCGCAGGATCTTCTGGTCCTGCTCTCTCCTCACCAACCTTTGCTCTGCTCCTTCTAAGGAAGGAGGTAGAGAAAAGGTACATGAATTTCACTACTAATACAGTATTTCCTTGCCAGGTTATCTTTGATCCCGGGAGTAATATGCAGTATCTTTCCCAAGGCCACATTCTGAGACGTTTTTAACAAGGAAGAAGCAAGTTCTGTATATAGTGACACTAGACCTTGTATGACAAAAACATCAATATCAGTGCATAATTAATGCGGGATCTTCGGTAACGTGGACTGAATAGGGACAGAGTACTTTCAAAAATCAATTTGCTATCTGAATTACAAACAGTACCGATTAAACCTGACAAGGCAGAACTCGAACAGGAGTGGGGAAAAAAAAGAAATTAAAGAATCCACAAGCCAGTGTGCTGGAATGTGATGCTGGGCCAAATCCCCAGCCCCCTCTTCTTTTTCTGCAAATCTGCTACAGAAACAATTTCATTCACACAAGCAAGGTCCAAGCACTGGGGTGGGCAGGACATGGGACTTCTCTTAACACTTCCTTCAGTTTGGCAGAATCCCCAGGGGCAGCAGGCAGAGACCCTCTGTGCACCCCTGGCTGTTCATGGCAGGAACCCATCTATGCCCAACGTGCTGAAGACTCCTGAGGGTACTCAGCACATTTTATGCCTCCAGCATATATTATAATGAATAATAAATTGTAAATCATAAATTTATGCCATCCAGCAGCCACTGTTAGATCACAACAAGCTGTAGCCAAACCCATTTTTATGTGGAGCACAGTACCAGTCATGCTTTTCCCTCCACTGCAGCACACAAGGGATGATCCAGCTCATGGCTAGGGGGCCACTCTCCTATTGAAATTGGACCCATCATTATCTTTTTCCATCAAATGCTGCTTTAAAATTAATGATCTTGACTCTAGGGGTTTGACTGCATATGAAAAATTATTTCTAGAGTTTGGGATTCAACACTTTCTCTGCTGTGGCCTGGATTTGATTCCCAGTCATAAAATTTCAGGGGAGACTTCCTCACTCTCTCCAGCTCCCTGACAAGAGGGGGCAGCCAGACAGGGATCAGCCTCTTCTCCAGGCAACACGACAGGACAAGAGGAAACAGCCTCAGGCTGTGCCAGAAGAGGTTCAGGTTGGACACCTGGAAGAATTTCTTCATGGAAAGGGTTGTCAAGCATTGGGAGAGGCCGCCCACAGATGTTTTGGAGTCACCACCCTTGGAGGGGCTCAACAAAATACTCCATGTGGCACTTGGTGTTATACTTTAGTTCTCACAGTGATGTTCAAAAATTGGGCAGGATGGTCTTGGAGGTTTTTTCCAACCTTGGTGATTCAATGGTCCTATGACTCCATCACTCTGCGATTCTGTGGTTCTATTACTCTGTGATGCAATGGCTCTATCAGTCTGTGATTCTATTACTCTGTGACTCAATAATTTTATGATTTCTCTCCCACCTTTACATTAAGCAGATTTGAGGGATGGGGTGTCTGTTCAAGCACCTCCTGTAAATCTCAGTGATTACAACTGGTCCAGCTGGGGAAGTTCTCTTGTCCCAGAACTGCTGCTGACAAGTTCCCTCTGCACTCATCCATACCTGCACTGTTTGATCTGTGCAGGAATGATTCTGCCAGTCTCATCCCAAATTTGCAGCTGCAAGTCAAACAGCAGCAGCACCTGCCTTGTCCTAACCCCTTTCTGATGAGCTTCATTAGTGCAAAACCTTCTTGTTAACTTCTCCAGGCGCTGTGCGGACAGGATCGCTGGGACCCTGTGCCCTCGGGAGGGGCAGCTCCAGCCTGCCAGGGATGCGGCCAGGGGAGGGAGGTCAGTGAGGTGATGCTTCTTGGTGCTGCTCTCACAATTAGCCTGGGCCTCGTAGCTCAGCGTGCTGGGGTCAGAGCACCGCCCTGCTCTCGTGCTTGATGTGCAGATGAGGCTGAAGGCGCTGCCCACATTTACTCGTGCGCTCCCTCCTCCCGCAGTGCTCCAGACCGTGTCCAGGGTGCTGAAATGGTTAAACAGCTTATTTGTCTGCTTGCTTCCCGAGTTCCCCGTCGGAGTTCAGTCTCTGCCATATGTTATATTACACAGCATGAAAAATCAGACGGAGGTGGCAATTTTAACACTCTTTATTCATACATCCTATTTTTACACTGATAGATGTAAGATATGCAAAGTGTAATTCCCAGCTGAAGCCGACTCAGCACATGGTTCCTGCTGCCTCAGCCAAGCATGGAGGGGACCAGCCGGGAGAGCTGGCTCGTGTTACCAGGACAGGCAGCCCCGGAGGCACGGCGAGCCCCGCCTGCTGCCCGGGAGGGTCTGCTGGGCGTTGCCCATCCCTTCACTGCTGGGTGGGCACAACCTCGTCTGCCCCTGGTGTCCAACAGCTTGGCTTTGCTGGCGCTTTAATTCTGGAAGTGCACTTCCCGGCAGCCGAGGGGGAAAGGCACCAGAAGGATGGCACTGCAGGGAAAAGGCGCTGGCAGGAAAAGGCGCTGCCTCGTCTAGCTGCCCTGGGCAGCGCCAGCTGTAGAGGCTCAGAGGTGTCAGCAGAGCACGGGGATGGAGAGCAAAGGCCTTTTCCTTCCTTTGCCTCCTGCTGACACCATTGCTCTGTTTTCTTTACCCAGGCAGAATGCAAGATGATGAAGGTTTTGCACTTCGAGCCATTGCCCATGTCTTTAGGAGACAGATAAGTCAGAAATAAAAGTTTTGGCCTTTTAGGACTAAAATGAAAGGATTTGGAGGTTTGCTACTGCAGATAGACTCACCGAGAAGAGCACAGAAAGTTTTACCTGTGTGGCAGGACAGACACATAAAGCGAGGACTGATGGATTTCTGAGTGAAAGAAGAGTCCTGAACATTGACAACAGAGTCCTCTCCCCACTCGTGAGCTTTTTCATGGCAGCGGGCTCCCTGACACAGCAGTGAAAACCCCCACTCTGCCCTGTGCCTCTTGAAGTAACGAGTTAAAAGGCTAAAAAGAAATATTTCAAAGTTTAATTTGAAGCATTGTCCGACTGCAGAACAGATTTACATGAACGTCTGAAGTGAGGAATTTTGGAAAGATAGTGGAGGACACTGTAATTAGAGGAAAGGCCTGACACACATGCTGAAGCAGGTGCCTATGGACCAGCAAGGAGAGAAATAGTGGGGCACTTCCTGGTACAGGGGAGAAGAAGGAGCTCCCTGGAAACTGACAGTGGAGGGCAGGAGGGAGATTTCCTTCTCTGAGACCTCTGTTCGGAATGAGGATCTTCCCTCCTCCCTGGGAGTAAGAGTGGGGTTTCCTGAGAGCACAGGGAGAGCTGAACTGCCAACTCAACTGGGCATGGCTCTGTGGAAAAGGGGCTGGAAGGAGCCTGGCCCCAAGGTTTTTGTCTCTAGGATTCACTGCTGACTCTTCCTTAGATGGGCATTTGCTGCAGCCAGGGCTGAACATGAGCATTCATGAGCATGCTCTGCTCGCTAATCAACGGCTGAGGTTCATTAGCAGCACTGTCTCCATTACCTGATGACATTTTTATGGAACACATCAAAACCTCATCTTCTCAACTACTCTGACAGAAAGACAGTCTGAGACAGCAGACACAAGCCTGCTTTCATTTGGAAATCAGTCTGGCAATGAAAGGCAGGTGCCAGGTGCAGTAAAATGAAGCCTGATCAGAGGCACTCAGTGCACAAGGAGGGCAGGACAGTTTAGACTAGCTTGGAACTATCACGAGAGCTTTGTCATGACATGACAGACTTTTTGCTGGCCTTGGGCTGCTGGGCGTGACGGAAATGAGAGGAGAAAAACCAAGCTCCTTGTCAGGCTGAGACTTTGTGCCACCGAGTGTATTCATGGCTGTGTGAATGCTCACCTACAAACAGACAACAGTGTGAAAATAAAGAGCTGCAGCTGCAGCACAGGCAGACATGTGTGTGCTTCTGTTTGTATCTGCAGGCACACACATGAACTTCTGTATTTTGTGGAGAAGGAGAAACCTCCAATCCCCGATTCAAACCCCAGAGCAGCAAAGTCTTTTTTTTAACCCTTAATCTCTTCTAAAAGGTCTGCTCTTTTCTTTGTGCACAAAGGACCCAGGATTCAAGCTCCAGTTTGCATGTTGCACTGAAGTGTGAGATCCTGAGGACACTCTTTTAGGGCCTAAAGTGTCAGAGTCTAAAATGATGTAGTCTCAAAACTCGACCCTAGAAACCACCAGGAAGGGAAGACCAATAAAAGAATCCTGAAGGGTGGAGGGAGTCCAGAGAGTTTGTTGCACCATCCCATTAACAGCAGGGATGGATAATAGTCTGGACAAAACAGCATAAAGAGTACACCAGGGAGTTATTCCAGAGGCAGGAAGCTGGGCTGCATGATCTAAGAGGCCTTTTCCAGCTGTAACAGTGAAGATCTGGATGCTTTTGAGAGCCTGTTTTTACAGCGGTGCTCAGTATTGGGTCAGGGAAAGGAAGGCACATGATTTATCTCTTGCTACCATCTGACACTGGATGGCTTTTCTTGTTTCCTCCTCCTCTTTGTAAATGGTTTCAACAAAACATCAATGGGTCTTTAAGGGAATGTTGCAAGAAAAAAGCAAAGAGCTTCCAGCTCTCTGCCAATGGGAAACAGTGGAAGGTAGCCAGGAGACTGTGTCTGGGGTGCTAATTAGAAGATATTTCCTGTCCTGGCGAGGCTTTTATTTGTAGGAGTGAGTGTGAGAGGGTGTCAATGAGTGTGAGAGGGTGAAGTGTGGTAGAGAGTGACTGAGATACCCCGAACTGCCTAAAAGCGAGAGAAACTTGCTGGTTTATTTTAAACCCAGGCATTGAAGCTCGGTCGCTGGGGAGATGCAGACACACACTTATAAATGGTAATTTACACAGATGTGTCTGGCTAAGCTGCATGCATGGACTCACACACAGATTTCTGACACAGCAACAGGAGGGAACACGGTTGTTTCCAGTCTTGTGCTGAGCCCTTCTCCTCTTAGGAAAGACGAGTCCACCTTTACCACAAGAGATAACCCACTTTAATATTTTTTTTTTTCCCCAAGCAGAGTGGCCTGGCCAGTGCAAAGCCTTTTGAGCACTCTGGGAGCTCCAGTAGAGGAACTATGCAGTCTCGGGGCCTGCTGGAGGGGCCATGCGCTCTCCTGCCGGCCTTGGGGAAAGCAGAGAGCCCGGAATGCCTCCCCAAGCTCGTACATCCGTGCTGAGCAGGCCTTGCCACTTGGGATGTTCTCTGTTCCCAGAGCCAGGGTGGCTTTGCTGTGTTTTCCACATTATCTGCGTCCCTGGCACGGCTGAACCCACCGGCCGATGCTGCTCTGGGGGGCACTGCTGGCTCTGAGTTAAACTGGGATTCTGATCTAAAACCAGAATGCAGGAGCAGCCTGCACTCCTCAGATCCGCTCCTTCTGGGTGTTCAGGGCCACAGCAATTCTCCTGCTAATTAATACAAGCAGGGAGTGCTGTTGATTCCCCGTGGCACCGTGAAGCTGGCAGCCCATCTGCCCCCTTTCCCAAGATTTCTTTTGGAGGGATAAATCTGGCTTAGCACTGCTTACCTGAGGACAGCAGAGCGGCAGGGACGTGGATTTTGCTCTGCTGGGTTTTTATGAATGATCATTTTGTCAGGCACAGCGCAGAAAAAACTTTGTTGCTCCTCAGAACCAGATTTAAACCAATTTTGGTAGGAGGATTTTCCATGCTGCCCCAGACAGAAGAAACCAGTTTATGTGACAATGACATGTGCGATTATGCCGGCAGGTTTGGAGGAGGTGTTCTCTGCTGAAGGTGCTGGGGATAGGTGTGATTTTTAGGGTTAACCTGAGCACGGGTCAAAACTATCACCCCCAAGGAGGTGGGAGGGGGTTGGGAAAAGTTTTCTGTTTTATCTGAATGCACATTGCCTGATTTACTGACAAACGATTCCTCATTTGTACCAGAGAGGAGGGAACGAGTATCCATTTAGGTAAAAAATGATGCTGGAAAGAGTCCTGATGTCTTGTCACTCTGATAGAAATGCTATGAACTTCACTTCTAGCTCGTGGGTAATCTGATGACAAAAAAAAAAAAAAAAAAAAAAAAAAAAAAAAAAAAAAAAAAAGAGAAAGAAAAAGAAAAAAGGCAACTGCTGAAATGGAACACCTCTCCTAGGGAAGGATCTGGCCCTACCCTGAGAACAGCATGCAGGAGATGTGGGAACCACAGACATTTCTTGATGGATAACCTGGTGGATATCATGATGGAGAGCAGCCAGGGGCATGCCTATGAAGGGTGTCCTGCCCACGGGATGGTGCAGCCCAGGGTTTGAATTTGGACATGACTCCTGTGCCTGTACAGCACCCGGGATGGGCAGCACTGGGCATCAGCACGGAGCGGCCGCAGCCTCCCCTCGTGCCGGGGTTAATGAGGGTTTGCAGCGGTTGTTGCAGGGGGACGTGGAGAAAAACCCCGAGCAGCCCCCGAGCATTATGGACTGCAGAGCCATTCACAGATTCACAATGGAGCGTGTAAAACACCATCCCTTGTCCTTTTTTCTTGCTGACAAAAAGGGCTGCTCTGACTCCAGCTGCGTGTGTGGTGCTAAGCAGTCAGCATCCAGCCTGCCATCCAGCAGGAATTGAAGTATTTTGTTTTTTAATCCCAAGTTACCAGGTACTTTCTCCTGCTCAAGTCCACAAGCCCTGCCAGTGGGAAAGAAGAAACTCCTGGCCTTCCCTGGCCTCTCAGACATGGAAAAGACATCACAACGATCTTATTCTCTCACAGAGAGAAAGCAGAGCTACTTCTTCCTTATTCATAATCAGAGTTTGGGCATTTATGTGAGTTTTGGATGCAATTTCCTGTCTTCCTCTGTGAAGAGACAGAGTGTGGTACATTAAAATTCTTTGCTCATGTAGTTTTTTTCCTCTTCCTGTTCTTTCTACTTCTCTTTTTCCTTTGACACGCTCTCCCCTCCAGTACTCATTTTCTCTCTGAGTCAAGCTACACTTCCTCATCAAAGAAGCTCTAATGGGATCACATATTTGACCAGCTGCCAGGAAAAATTCCAGTAACCTCTGAAATCCTAAACATTCCATTTTGTAGGATTATAGGGAACATGTTTCATCTTTCTGATAGAGAAGCACCAAAAATTGAGAGTTGCCAGCTCATCGTCTGCTGTTCCGATGGAAGGAGCTTGAGCGTGCTATTTTTAGGTTAAAAAGCTGTACTTTGCTAAGATAAAAGCTGAGACTTTTTCAAAGCAAAAGCATTAAAGTGTGAAATCCATAAAGTCTGTTATCCCGGGGAGCACGGTGACAGTGTCAGGCTGAGGCAGTGGTGAGCTGATGTCTGGGTGATGTCCTGCAGGGGATGGGGCCTCTCTCCTCTCTCCACTCCCTACCAGCAGCCTGGCACCCAGATTTAGGGAAAACTGAGGAGCAGGTTCTCTCCCTGAGCTCTTTGGTGGTCTCTGCTCTCCATGGAAGAGGGTCCAGGACAGTTTGTCCCGGACTGAAATGAGTTTCTGAAAGCCCTGGTGCTTTGGGAACTTGGGCTGGCTGCCAGGCAGGGAGGAAATGCAAAGGCACATGCAGGTTCCTGCCTGAGAGACACTCCTGATTCATTCTGGATGTGCTTATGATGTGCAATGAATCTCTGCAAGTGGCACTCTGTGATGAATGGATCAGTATCCATTGGGAATGGCAGGTGGGAGGCTGGGGAAGAACAATGTACTCACCTGAGACCGGGAAGGTTTGTGTGCCTGGTGTGGTTTTGTTCGCCAGGAATGTGGCATTTTTGACAAGTTTTCAACCCTTTGATACTAAAAACAAAATTGTGCCAAACATTCTGAAATTGTCAAAAGTGCCTCTGTTAGGTACTCCTTGAATATTCCCATCTATTTCTGTTTGAAGCTGTAGTGAGCAGCTCTGGAAACAGCAAAACAGACACCTAATTCTGAAACAGTCTGACCTATTCTTCTTCCCTTTTCACAACCAGGCTAAAATTTCCGCCTCACTCACACTGAAAGGCACCACTCTTCACCCCTGTAATCTCAGAAATACTCACAGCACAGGCCCAGCCTCCTTTCAGCCAACTTCACCCTTAAATTGCCCTGGGCCTTGATGTGCCTCATTTAGAAATGAGACTGTTTTGATTTATTTCCTGCAATCTCCCTGGGCTGGTGCAGGATAAGTGTTTTGTAGCCACCTACAGCCCATTCTGTGGAGTGTGGGGGGAGATCTCTGGTGATATTCCACCAGGAGTACTGGGAATAGATGGTCCTCTGAGGTGCCTTCCAGCACATTCCACAATTCTGTGACATCTGCTGGTGTGCCTCTGCCCTGAGCCCCATCAGCCAGGATCCCTGGACTCAGTCCTCACAGATCTCAAACCTTCGAGTCCCAGTACCAGAGGTGACGTGCATTTTCTCCCAACAGCAGGTTTGGTGCTCACGTGGAGATGTCGAACCTCTCCATCAATATGAATTCATTCATGCCACAGATAAGGAGGCTGAAGTGGTGAGAGGCAGACAGTGATGGGAGATGTTGCCAGTGAGGGACTAAGCTGTGGAAAGATCCCCAAGTTCACCATTCCTGAAGTGTCACAACAGGTGCAGTGCCAAAAATGAGCAAATCTAATCCATGCTGGGAGTGAAATGTAAATAAACAGCTCAGGTAACTGTTTTCCCTGAAAAGGCAAAAAAAATAATGAAATTGCATTACTTAGTTATTTAACTCTCATTGAGAAACAGAAAATTGAAAATATGTTTTTCCTATGAAAATTTAATTATTGTTTATTCTGTTGAACTGATTTCATTTCTCTATGAAGGTCACAGTCTTTTGCCCATGAGAGAAAAAAAAATCCTTTCAGAAATGGAGTTGAAAACCAGAAAATTACAGAAAGCAGAGAAGCCCTCATCTGACTTAAGCCTCAAGGATGGGATTTTCAAAGATAACTAAAGGATTTAGCAGTCTGATTTCCTAATCTGAAGCTCAATTGTCCTTGAATGAGATCTCCCCAGACAGACATATTCCAGGGGGAAATAGATCTACTGGAAAAAGAAAAGTTGCCAACAGTATAAATGGGCCTTTAAGATAAAAGAATCCTTTGAGTAATGAAGACTTTCAGGAAGTGAGGATTCATTAGCCAGGAAGCACCAATGGCTAAAACTCACAAGAGGGTTTTTAAAAAACCATCTGTGTTCAGGAATGAGCTAAAAAAGTGGCTGAGATGCTCTTCAGTTTAGCTGAAAACATCCAGGAATCTAAGGTGATAAAAGATCTCTGAACATCTGTCCAGGCTAGTGCTAACCTTGCTTTGAGGAGAATTCTGCCATTGCTGATCTGCTGGTGAGAGAGAGGTGGCTGGAGCCAAGTTTTGTGCGAGGCAGCCCAGACATTTGGGGGCTTCTCCAAAGAAATCTCACTAAGATTTGCTAGAAAGATTTGCTAAGAGACTTTTTTCTCCTCTGGCTGCTGCATTAATTGTCCTGTGGTCATGGCTCAAATTTCTGGCTCTTCGTTGAGCAGTGTTTTGTGAGGAGTGACTTGGTGACAGTGCCCGGTTTTCATTCTTGATGCCCATTCAGGTTCCACAGGTCACTGGAGGTGAAGCATCTGAGCACTGAAATGCCAGGCTGGGCTGTGCCAAGTGCCCGCAGAGCCCTGTGCTGCATCTCATTGTGAGCATCAGAACTGAGCAGTCTTAGCACTGCTTCTGCACCTTTCCTGTCCTGGCAATGTGCTGCTCTGAGCTTCTCTGGTCTAAATTCAGACTTTTTGTACTCAAAAGCTGTCAAAAGTTTGGTCTTCCACCCAACCTCCCCTTGATACATTAAAACTTCAGCATTTAGTGTGGCAAGGAGCTGCACAGCTGAAGCACCCACTGTGTGAAGAAAAGATACTTTTACCTTGTTTCTCCCAAGATGTCCCTTAAATCATATTTTCTTCTTCTTGAGAGGTGTCTACACTGTCAGATTATGTGGAGCGGGCCATATGGACGAGCAGTATCCCACAGCACGGCTCGTGATGGGCGTGCAGGGGAGAGGAAGGTGCCGAATCGTTCCAGGGATGGCTGAGCCGCATCCCCACATCCCACATCTTCCCCTCCTACCCAGGCACCGCCCCTACAGCGATCTGAGCCTCTGACTCTCGCACGGGGCTCGAGCTGCACGCACCGAGCTTTTCGATTACACTGGGAATCTAATTCCAATGAGGATGAGGGAGAGCGGGTGGGCAGGGAAAAGACTGGCAAATTTATTATCTAGGGGTTTGTTGGTTTGGGTTGTAATTTTTTTTTTTTTTTTTCTGTGGATAACAATCTACGTGAAAGTCCCTTCCGTGGGTTCATTATTGGGGATTTTATAGCCTAATGAAGGTGACTCATCTGCGTAATCGCATTGTTTTCCACTGCTCCAGATGTTCTGTGGAACACCTCTGGCCCACGAGCTCCTATTTAAACATTTCTTGTAAACACCAAAAGCTGTTTGTTTGTTTTAATGTTCCATCACATCCCATTACCCAGTGAAGGTGAAAGATTGAAATGCAACGTTGTCTTGCCAAGAGATTTTTTTTTCCCCTCCTTCCTCCGTCCCTCCACTTCACCGATGTATCTGTGTCTTGTGTCTAATTAGTATGCAATGGGATGCAGAGATTCCTCTGTTAAATATCTTGTTTCTTTCTGTTTGCCTTGATCTCTGTAAGGAGGCGCATGCTTCGTGGAGATCTGGGGGCTGCCTGTTTCACATGCTGAACAATTTCACCATTATTGCCTCGCGTGATTATCCAATCTATCGTTGTACCAGGGATGCAGCGCCATGGGACTCAGCTCCCTCTCTTCCAGTCATTTACATCGGGGGAAAATAAATACCAGAGGTAAACAGTGCCTTGCAGCAGCACTGAACACGTGCTGCAGTGACATCAGAGCTTGTCTCCAGGCTGCTCTCCAAACTGCAGGGCAGCCAAGCCAGCTGAATTCTGTGAGAGCTTTTTTTAGCACCAAAGCAGGTGTGACCTAACACCTTGGGATGGAGGTAGCAGTTTGAGTTGTGATCTGGACAGGTAAAACAGCAAGGAAACACAGAGCATAAGTTAAATGTAGGAGATGGGGTGGTTCAGAGGACTCTGGAACAAAGAGGTTTATTTTCATATTACAGTGTGGCTCCACTGTATTTCCAAAGTCACATCTCTTAACTTTGTATCTCTTAGGGATCTGGATCTGCTGGAAGTCCAGTCCTTGCAGTGGCTTGGGATCTCTGCAATATGAGCAGACATTTCTAGTTTTACAGGATGTGATGTAGGGCTGTAAAAGCGACATCAACTTTGCATTGTAACCATTGCAGTAAGGAGGAACCTACTGTGGTCAGTAGTTGCCCAAAGAAATGGAGCATCAGAAGTCAGCTGAGGGAAGATGTTTTCATACCTCACTATGAAAAAAAAAAAGACATTTTGAAGCAACTCTCAGGATGAAGATTGGGAGTAGAAAGGAGAGAAATGTTAATAAGACAATGGAACCACTTAGGGTAGTGATAGGATCCTTGAGGTTGGAAAAGACCTCCAAAACCACCAGGTCTGATAGAGGGAAAGAGAACACCAAATTAAGAGCCAAGAGAGCACCAGGGGAGACTCGAGGTGGGTATTTTAGTCAAGCTTTCAGAAGTGAAGCTTTAAATATTTCAAAGTTATTATCAGCATATAATGTCTGGGAGATTGAGTCAGTCTTATGTTCTTTGGAGAAAAATTATGAAAACTAATAAAAGTCTAAAGTCTGGCAAAGCTGCACAGCATGCTCCAGTCTTAACAGATAACGCTTAGAGGATTGTGGAGATTAACAGCTGATGAAATGAGTCTTTGGAGCCTGTCAGACATGGAGCTCAGGAGCTGCCCGAGCTCTCTCTTGCTTGGCAGCTGCAGGGCTTCCACCTGTGAGAACGTAAATTACAAACATTGGGGAATGCTGCATTTACAGGGGAGAACCAGACTGACCTTCAGGGAATTGCCAGGTGGGAAGGGCAGGGGACACTGGGACCTAGAGAAAGGACTCTGCAGGAGTTGGGTGCAAGAAATATGGCAGCACAAGGACAATGAACAGATTTATTTGCTTGTGAGGAGGAAGCTGAGAGACTGTTCTGAGGAGTTGTCTTCCAGCCTGGGAAGGTGGCTGCTACAGCCAGAATATCCACAGCACCAGAGATCCTCAGCAGCTGCTTCGTTAATGACTCATCAACAGAAATATTTATGCTTTAAGGGTTTGGTTTGTTTCTCTTACCCACAGATTAAAACAGTGCGTGACACATAAAGATGAAGATAGATCTGCTTCAAGCGAGATGCTTTATGCTGAAGCAAAATTTAACACTATTTGAGTTCTACCCTTCCAGATTTAGGGTTGGGTGGGTTTTTCCTACCCTTTTTAAGAGCTGTAAGGGAAATTATTCCAAAAGAAATCTTAAAATCCCCACATAATCTGTGGTTATTCAGCATACTAGTTTTGATGAATGCCAAGTACTTTCTTCCAGTTTTGATATTTTAAGCATTAGAGATCTGCATAAAATATTTTTAATGGAATCATTTCAACTTCCAAAAAAATTAGAAACATTCTGTTCTGATAAAGTTGAACTGTATTGGGAACATTTCATTTCAGTTCCATTTCTTACAGAAAAAAAAAGAAATCACTTGACGAGTTTCTCAGAATAGGTTGATTTCAGTAGAATGCCATTTTTTGTTAGGAGAACATTTTTCAACGTGTTCCAGTTCTGACTTACTGCATGTATACTCATTGTCATAAAAGATTTATGTGTGGTAACATTTTAATAATTTCCTCTAATTTCATCAAACCTTCCTGAGATACTTCAGATGTTTCATGAATGCAACCAGATAATTTTCCTCCCATTTCTCTTAAACACTTTCATCAACTAAACTCATTTTCACCATCCACTCGTTGGTTTTATGCTGTGCTCATGGAGGTCAAACCTTAGTTACTGGAATTCCAAACCAGTGTTTTTCTCATTTATAGAAAGGTTTTATTAAAACTTATATGGAGTCAGGCAACATTTTGCTTTATCTTTAAAAGAAATCCAGCAAATCCAAGAGAAAGAAGCATTGCCATTACCTCTGCACACGTGGGAGACTAAGACAAAGGGTGGAGATGACCTCACCTAATTTTATCCCTCCCAAAAGGTATCTGAGGCAATGTTGTCACGCAGATTCCTGCGAGGCAGAGGAACACCTCCAGAGTGTGAATCACTCCCTGGATCACAGGGAGAGGTGGTGCTCTCTTTGGAGAGCTCTTTTGCACTCCACTGACTGGAGCAGCAGCACGGGCAAGTGATTCTAAAAATTTTGTGTAGCTCATGTCAGACAAAAATGGATCTTGGCTTTTGTGATAAGCCTAAGGGGTCCCAAGATATCTGAGTCAGAGGCAGAAACAAAATATATATCTGTTGAATTCAAGGCTGATGCTTTAATCATAAGATGGAACTTCCTTTCATTATCCTGAATAGCTTATTTCAATAATTCAGCACATTTCCTTCAAAAAACAGGAGGGGGACATCTGCAGAATGCCACAAAGCAATTATTTAGTTGGGCAGACGAATCATGCTAAACACTTCTGCACTCCAGAATTCTGAAACCATGTAAACTTTTGCAAATGCTCCTGAGAGATGCCACAGGGAAGATATCCTTTTCAGAGAAACGATCTGAGAGTGGAAAGCATTTCACACAAGAAGAAGCAACATATGCCGATACAACCAGGGAATAAATAGGAAAAATAGCAAGGGAATAAAAAGTTTTTCTTTTGCTGGCAGGACTGTTATTGCCTGAACACAGGAAACACAAACCCCGAGGTGCATCACCAATAAGCCTTTTGTTGTGACAGATTTTCTGACAGGAAAAACCACTTTCACCATAGCTACTTCCTGCATGATTTTACGTGAGGCCCCCACAAGCAAAAGGAAACAGATGATGATGAACATCTCCGTCTTCCGTCCTCTGTCACTGGGATAAAGACAGATATTCTTGGTGGGCTTTGTTTCAGACTATCCAGAACCTACTCCCGTACACATGGAGGGTTTCCCCGCCACATCTGGAGTGTGTGCACTGCTGGGATGAGGCTCAGAGCTGCCTGGCAGGAGCACATCATAATCAAGGAGTTCTGGACTGGACAAGAGGAAAAGGTGAAATATCTGCAACAGGATTTTGCTGGCTGTTTTCTAAGGAGAATCGTGGTATTGGCCCTGGGGAACCTTGGGCAGCCCTTCCTTCCCAGCATGCTCTGAGTGTTCTGGTACCATCTCAGGGGTGTTTTTATTGCACACAAATAACACGAGGATTGTCTGTGACAGAAAAGTTTCCAGCTTTGCAGGACAAGACAGATAGAGGAGGAGAGCAGAGGGGAGGAGGGGTTTAGCTGAGAACCACCCGGGAGAGGAATGACACATCTTAACTCCAGGCTCCAAGACTGGTGTGCCTTTCACCGAGCTGAGAGAAAAACACAGCCCACGTCTGAGCCAGGTTCCTGCTCCATGTTCAGTGCCCATCGCTGAGTTATGAGTTTCCAGCGCTGTTCACCTCGATTGTCTCTTGCTATAATTTTCATTCCTTTCTCCCAGCTAGTGCCTTGCTTACATGATAGGTGAAAATATTAAATTAGATCCCTTTACTGGAAATTATAGTCCATTAAAGCATTGTCATAGCTACTGAGAGACCTTTCAGCCTCCTGGTTGGTTTTGTTTTAGAAACATCTGACAAATCCTGAGGGACCCTCACGGGGAGTTCAAAGCCAAGGCATCGTAAGCTTTTGCAATTACAGATTAAGTGGTTTAATATTGCAGAGAACAGAGCAGGGGAAAGGACAATGGGTTGGATATCTGTGGCCTTCCCCAGGTTGTGCTTGCCTTGTGTTTGAGCCATTGTCCTTTGCCTTTTACATCCATCTGCAATATTAAAACACTTAATATGGGCAGTAATTATTTGAGCTGATGATACGTTTTCTTTGAACTCCTTGCTGGAGTGCCAGAGGATTTGTTAGATATTGCAAAGATATGCAGTGTTTGGAGGGACGTTACTTTCCTCCCCTATAGAGGACCCGCAAGACAGAACATAATTGGACTTCAAACTTTGAACTTGCTGAAGTTTTTCATCTCACTTTCGGTGTGCACAATTGGCCATTAGATACTTCTCTGGATCACAGTTTTCCTGTGATAGATGAGAGCAATAATAACATTAATTCTTGGCTACCGTTGGGTATTTTTTACATATTGGCCTCAAAGATGTCACGACGATTTAGAGGGTGGTATTATTTCTTAGGGGTTGATGTAAAGTTTTAAAGAAGTGGTAATTCTGTTGGAAAAATCTGGGCTAGGAATGGCAGCAAAGTAGCACGGAATTGAGTGAATAGTTCTCTGGGGAAAAAAAAAGAGAAAATAGGTGGAGTGAAGTAAAAGTTTGAAAGAAAGAGAAATCATCCTTGAGGCACATTTACTTCAGTTGTTCAAAGTGTTGGTTTTTTTTTTTTTCCCTTGGGCAGGTTCACCAGCAGGCCGAATAAAAGACAAGAAAAACATGCCTTTCAAGAATTAAGTGCAAACTTTAATCTAAATTTAAATGAAATTATGATATAAACATATTTCTCACTCTATAGATTCACCCCACCCACTTTTTCCTTTAATCAAATTCCTTTAACAGAAGAAAAAATTCTCAAACAAAAAGCAAACAAACAAACAACAGACCAACCCCACCCATCCCAAAAAAACTTTCTTTGACTATAGCAACCATTCCGTGTGAATGTCTCTCAATACCCCAAAAAGGGCATTGCAGCTGCACTCATGGTACCACTGGGTATCACATTAAAGAAACATGATTTCCTTACCCATTTAAGAGAAAATACCAAATGTTTTCCGAAGGAATTAAATTGAAAAAAATTGTCCAATTAATTTATCTTAAGACAAGTTAAGTTTGTGGTTCATGCCACACACATTAGTTATTGAAGTGGGAAATTAATTGGTAAACGTTTATGTAATTTAAGGACATCTCCCCCAAAGTGGGAGTTGTGTGAAAACTTCACTTTTGATCTAAGTGAATAAAAACAAAAAAATCCATGAAGCCATGCTTGTTAATTTATGCTAAGTGCTGTGTTGATAGTTGCAGTAAATCTTTACTCAAAAGATCAATGCATAGATAGATAAAGTAGAAAAATAAATAAGAATGGAAGAAATATTGTTAAGCAACCAGAGCGGCTTTAAAGTGAGTCCTGGACTTATCTGTTTTGTCTGCGTATGGTTTCTGCTTATGAGAAATATTGGATTAAATCTTTTTCATGCCAAGCACTGCTCTGCGCTCCCTCCTGACAGATCTCTGGGCATCAGAGAGGAAAGTGAAGAGAAGGAATTGAAAAGCGGAAAGTGAAGAGCAGGAAGTGAAAAGGAGAAAGTGAAGAGCAGAAAGTGAAAAGCAGAACGTGAAGAGCAGAGACTGAAGAGCAGAAGTGAAAAGCAGGAAGTGAAAAGCAGAAAAGTGAAGAGTGGGAAGTGAAAAGCAGAAAGTGAGGAGCAGAAATGAAGACCAGGATGTGAAAAGCAAAGAGTGAAAAGCAGAAAGTGAAGAGCAGAGACTGAAGACCAGGGCGTGTAGAGCAGGACGTGCCCACAAGAGCGGGCAGGACAGAGTTAAAAGTGTGGATGGCTCCCTAACCCCCGCAAGCACAGCCAGTGTTGGATGCCGCCTCTTTCCACAATCCCTGTGGAAGCCCAGCTCAGGAGCAGCCTGTTCAGGTCTGCAGGGTCATTCCAGTCACCAGTGTTATGCTGTTCTTGTGCAATGGAAAGACCCATGTTAATCACGGTGACTTCTTTACAATCAGATGATGTACACATTTGAACCCCAAAGGATCCTCTCCAGAGAAAAACCTTTATTTGCTGGATTTCAGTTAATTCTGCCTAATTACTATTTTCTTCCTATTAGATCCTAATTATATACAGTATTTTCATTATAAAGTGTGATGTTTCCCAGAGAACTCTGTCAATTACACAGACATTACCCGAGCTCTCATTTACTTCATTGAACCAGAGAACAGACTGTCTTCTGATTACAGCTGCAATTGAAGGTATGGATGATGATGTCCTACTCCTACAGTGTAACTATGAGTACTGATAAGATGATGATCACAAAAAGTCTGATTCATATCTTAAATGGGTAAAGATTCCCCTCTCAGAATGCTGCTAGTTTTAAATCCTGTTTATTCTGTCTGTCTTTACAGGGAAGTCAACTACTGCTCCACCAAAAATGCAAGCATTACATTATTAAATAAATTATCATTGTGTAAAGCTTGAATAAATACTTTGTAAAGAGATCAAAATATTTGAATATTTAGTGTTATTAGAACTACAGAGTGAGTGATTACATAGCAAAAGAGTGGCACAGATTGAGAGAAGCGGAGAAGATCTAACAGGTATTCTCGTCTCAGGGAAAAACAATCTGTCTTTATCTTGAAATGGGGGTAGGAAGGGGATGGATATGAAAGGGAATACATTGGGAGATAACTTGTAATGAGTGTATGGAAGTTGTTGCTACAGGATCCTAAGCCCGAGACCACAAGGGAATTGAATAATTCCATTTCGAAGCACAACTGCCTCACTCAAGTCAGTAAAAATAACAGCAACAGAATAATTTGGGACTGTTGGTGCTTCGTTGTGTGACACCAGGATGTTCATTTTCCTTGGAGCCCAGATGTCACCCTCCACCTGCCATACGAGACTATGCTTTCTCTCACAATCTGTTTTTGGGGTCAGATCCAGTACATTAATGACTCAAAACTCACAGACCCTGCTCAGCCCCTCACAGGATGAAGGAGCCAACCAGAGTAAATGAACAATATCATTCTCATGCAAAGCCAGCAGGTAATAACATCACCTCATAATTCAGGAGTCTGTGCAACGCCAGACTAACTCAGTGTATAATCACATAAGCACCCAGCACAGACTCAGCTCCTCATAAATAATAAATAATAGTATTAATAATACAACTTGTGGCATGGTAACTTTCAATAATAACTAGATTTTCAGGAAGTGTCCCAGAGCCAAATGGCATAGCCAACAACCCCTGTATTTCCCAGAGCTTTACAAGCCTTTCAGGAGGAATGTTCAGAAATGCCACCTCAGTCACAACAAGAGACCATGAAGAAATTGGCGCCTCAGGTGCCCCTGATGTGCCAAGCAGGGAGCATTAAAAGATTTCCAGGTTAGAGAGCTCCAGAGGGCACAGATAGAAGAGATCTCAAGGGTTTGCCTGTTCTGCTCCCCAGCCTAGTGCTGGATCAGCTCCATTTCTGCCATTCCAGACCTTGGTTTAGTCCTGTTCCCAAGTTGCCCTGTGTTCTTCTTTTTGAACTTTTTATTTGGAAGGAGGCCACCTCCCAATACCTTATTTACATTTTCTGCTTAAGTAACCTCAAGTTCCTCTGTCTTTCTCATTTTTTTGATCATTCACACTGTTCTGGACCCTCTCCGCTTTGTCCACCTTTTCCCTTATGCTGTGCCACTGAATGTTGCGGTTCAGCTCAGATTTCTAGCCTCAATCAAATGAAACAAACCATTTGTCACTCAGATTTCTCCCTGATTTATCTGCTCCTGTATATTCTCCGCCCTTTGGTGTGGGACTGTACATTAATGTATGTTATAGATACCTTTTGCTTTCTAAGCACTTGACATTTTTTCCACTAGTTTTCCTTGTTTTGAGATTTAAAATCTTATTTTGATTGAAGATAATTTGGTTAGCTGACAAGTACAGACGTGACTTTTTCAATATTAAGTAAATAAAAAGTGTTGCTGTGGCAATAAAGAGATCTTTAGCAAGTGAACAAGAACTAAAATGACCCACATATTTCAGTCTCTGGAATATGAAAATGCAAAAAAATTGTATTTTGTGTAAGGACTTCTTTTCTGTGCAGATTTAATTGGGTGTTACTCTTCCAGATTGGTTTATTGACAGAAGTTTAATGCATGTAGATATTATCTTACTGCTATTGAAAATCCCAAATCCACCAGGATCTTTGATAATCCTGGTCCTTTTCCTCACGTTAGGGAACTCCTCTCTAGATGACAACCGGGCACTGAGTGCTGTGCAATGAAATACATCCCAATGCCCTGAATTCTGAGTTCTCATCCAGTCCAAAGAGAAATGGAAATATTGCACTGCAGCTGCGGTACGGGTGGGGATAAGGGATGAGTTCAGCAAAGGGCCTGATCATGGATCGAGGATTTTGCACCCTCTGAACTGGGTGAGCACTGGTAGGAACCATTTCTGGGCTCCTTTTTGGCGTGACTCAAAGACGACTTGCTGGATCTTGTAGCTGCCTACATTTGATTTAACCCCTGCTATTGAGGTTATTCTTCTGCAGCCAGATGTGCAAGCAGAGGGTTTGGGATACCTGCCCAGCAAGAAGAGAAGCCCAGGACAGGGCATGTCCTTGGGGTGGGCATTTGGGGTCGCTCCTGCGGAGGTGACAGGGTGACAGTGGCCCTGCTCGGTACTGGCCTGGTGCCAGCCAGGAAGGAGCCCCGTGGCTCCTGCCAGAGCTCACTGCCCAGGTTTATGGAGGCTTTATGGCCCGTGGCACCGATCCCACGTAGGTTTTAAATGTGGAGCAACGTGGGGCAATCTCAAGGCTTTATGGCCACGCTCAGCTAGGGAAAGCTAGGCCCCCTGCCAGAGCAGTGTCAGAGCCCAGAGAAACTGGGGGAAAAACAGAGAGGATCCCTCAGCAGCAAAAAAACTGTGGGGCTTCCAATAGGCACAAATCATACTAGCATAATTTTTCCTTCTGAATACCTTGTCCTGCTCCTTAAACAAATATCAGGCATACCCGAAGTTCAGGATCTACTTTTTCTTCATCACTCCCACCATTCTTCAGTGTGAGATGCAAAGCTTTTTGTCAAGAATTGCTCTCTGCCACTTCATGAGCTCAGAAATGAGCATGATTGGCCTCCAATTCTTTGGTGAATGTTCTGCTTGTGGAAAATTAACACCATGGAAGGGTAAATGGAGGCATCCAGGAGCATACGGGCAGCCAGATGGAGAGACGTAAACACAGGGAAAAAACTGGATGAAAAATAAGACTGAAAGATTGTGTGGATGGATGGACAGTGATTCACTGTGGACAGATGGAAATGGAAGCTGTTTGGAAAAGAGAATTTTTGTTCAACTGTGACACATTGGGATTTGTTTCCATCCAGAATGGGAAAAAAAAGTCACTGTGTTGGCATTTTTAACCAAATGGAGATGTGGCCTTCCCTCCAAAGGAAAATACTTTCCCCCTCCTTCCTACACAGTTGTCTCAGAGAAAAGGACATAATTCAATACTTTTAAAACTTTGCAATTCAATATGAAATAAATAGATTTTTTATTTTAGAAATGTTAGATAAAAGCATGACGTAAGTAATTTTAGAATCATGGAATGGTTTGGGTTGGAAGGGACCTTAAAGATCACCCAGTTACTGCTGTGGGCAGGGAGCTCATGTTCTCTATGCTATAAACATGACACGAATAAAGGGCTGAAATGAACTGGTCACACGCTGGAGAACAATGACAAATATGCTTTCTGATAAACACATTTCCATGAAACATATTAAATTTAAATGAAAAGGTGAGGTCTTCTATTTCTAATCATTCCATCCTTGAAATCAAGAAACAGCTTGAAAAGAGCCATTCAAGAATGGAATAGGGCTTGAGAAGGGGCAGGGGGTGAAATGATGAGGGGGTGTCAAAGATGTGCTGCTGAAGGTCCAGAATTTATCTTTTTGCAGTTGGTGGCAGCTCCTCTCAGGCTCAGTAGGACCAGCTGGGAGTTCCCCAAGATGGCACCGGCTGCTGGGGAACCAGAACCATGTCAGGCTCTCACAGCTCGAGGCCAGACGATTTCTCACAGCTAGAAGACACACTTTATTGCAAATTTTCCCGGATGATCGTGAAAATCTCTGCACTCCAGTTCAAAGATTTGCAGAGAGACCAAGGCAGGCTTCATGAGCCAGAGGTTTTTTAAGTTGACTTTTCCTTTCAGTGGGAACATCCTTTGTTTCCACTGTAACATGTCCGTGCTGTACAAACATGCTCTGCATGTCGGAGTCCGGACAGGAAAAGTTCTGCTCCCAGCTGCCAAAATGTTAAATGGTCAATGAATAATAGATCACCACCTGAACTGTGCCCACGTTCTGCTACTGCAGGGGATGCTGTGCACTCCAGCCTTGGGATTATACACAAAAACTAGGAGAGCTGAGGTCCAGCCTGCCAAGAGAGCAGCAAAATGAGACATTCCTGCTATGGGGCTGCTGCTGTGGAACTTTCTGCAGCAAATCTGGGTACGTTCTCTCCGAAACAAATATTTCTGGTGACATAGCCAGCTGTTGAGCATGAGGAACAGGCAATTCCGAGGAAGGGGAGCTCAGAGGTGATTGCTGGGGAAGGTCCTTGTAGTGTGTATGACCCTGGCAATCCAGGACCAGGTCTGCTGGATACTTGAACTTTCCTACGATTTGCTCATTTCTGCGGGAGTTACATGGATTTTTCTTGACTGCCCTTCTTAATTAGGTCTAGAAAGAAAAAAACTGCCTTTTTTTGAGCCATAAAGGCTTTAACCCAGAGGATGGATACCCAGGAGATATGAGGAGACAACCATGGCTTCACACACAAGGGGGAGATCATGAAATCACTTCTCCGATCAGCTTTCCATTTGCAGCAGCGACACCAGTGCATGATGCATCTCTCCCATTTCCATTCCTGTCCAGTTTTTCAGACATCCATCGCAGGAGGCAGCTCAGTGGTGTGATTGCCTAAGCAGGAGGGCACACGAGAAAGAAATCAGCGTCTTGACACCGTCTTTTGGTGCAGTCCCCTCTCCCCTCCCGAGAGAAGCCTCTGAATAATCTGGCTCTGTCGCTGGGCCTGTTGCATAGTCTAATTCCCCCTCTCTCCCTGATTTAGTGCCACTGTCAATGCTTTTGATGTCAGCCTGAGCGAGATACAAAGCTTTAAAAATTCATAGCTGACCTTTCACTGACACGTTTGGTTTCCGAGAGGCGAGCGCTTGTGGCAGGGCCAGGAGAGGGTAGGGCAGTTTTTAAGCCTGAATTGCCTTTTTCCCAAAACAAGCGAAATTATTTGGGGTGTGGGGTGGGGGACTTGGTGTCTCAGTTTTGTGCAGGGGAAAAAAGGGAAACCGGTATGAAAATTAAACCAAGGGAGAGAGGCCTCAAAAGCAAAGGACGGGTTTATGAAAAATCTATACCCTCACCAAAGGAAGATGGAATACAAATTGGGTCCCTTTAAAAAATATATCTTTAAAACAGACATTTTAAAGGGTGGAAAGGGGGACCAAGGGGAAAAGGAGAGGGGAGGAGAGGGAGGGGGGAAAATGTCTCTTAAATGCGTTCAGAACATTTCTGCAGCCTGCAAAGCTGGGATTGTTTATTAGAAGATAAGATAGTGAAAAATGTATTTTGCAGAAAGAAAATAGTAAAGCTGGTTTCCCAGCAGATAAGAAGCCAAATTTCTATTTTATGCTCAATTGAATGATTCAGTTACATTATCTGGAAGGCAGCAGTGAAATAACACCCTTTGGAAATGAGAGTGGGACAACATGTGGTTCAGAGGAGGCAGACACAGCACCCAGTGACCAGGACACCCAGCCCTGGGACACGGTGGGGTGCAGCCCTCCCTCCATCCCACCGCTGGTGTGGCTGTGGATGCTGATACCCGGGTGCCAGGCATGCTCTGCAGCCTGCTCAGCATTCCCAAACTGGAAACCTGCAGGATTTGTGCTTGGGCCTCCACACTGCTGATGCCTTGGAGCGGCTGCCTAGGACAGAGGCCAGGCAGAGTTAGAGAATAAAGTGGGTATTTATTGAAGGCTTTGAGTAAACACACCTCGGGCCGCCAAGAGGCTACACCCAAGCTGGTCATGAGTTTTTCAGACAGATATAAATTTGGTCTGTTTGCATATCAGGGGTTAATCCCCCAATTACAGCTTCAGGTAATGAAGTAATTTACCCCCAGTTTGCTCCCCTCCATTCACTTTTGTTTATGCTTTTCAGGGCCTGAGGCAGTGAAGTGTCCTTGAGTTCTACGTCTGGAGAGATTGTGTTGTCTGGCCAAAATGTGACGGCAGTAGTTAACACTTTATATGAAGTTTAGAGCGGGCACGAATGCAGCGCAGGATTTGAAGAATATAGAGGTTAAAACACTGATCTGCCCAAGCAGTGCTTTTGTTTTAGGATAACTCTTTCCCTCCTTGTCCCATTCTGGTCCATCCCAGGCTGTGGGTGAACAGAGAGGAGATCCATGTGGAGAGGGCAGGGCCTGAGGTGAAAGCAGCATTGTGCTGGTTTTCCCTCCTTGTTGCAATCTTTGAGAATCTAACAAGGCCTCCGTGGAGAGAAAATGCATAGTCATGTACTAAACCCTACTTCCTAAGACCCTCTGTTATCTCCCTGTAACACTATTGGCTACATTCCAGAAACCCAAAGGCTATAGGTCAAATCACCAAGACCTCAGACTATTGGCTAGTTATCCCAATCCCACCTAACCCTATAAAAACCCCTACTTCTGCCCACTTCGCCAGAAGATGCCGTCCCTGGACCCCTTCACGGAACCCCCAATAAAGACTTCGTGGAATGCGCCGCTCGGCTCTTCTCGTCTCTTCACCCCTGAGCTAGCAAAGCGACTACCTGGCAAGCTGCGAGCTGAGATCACTGAGAGCTGAAATCACTAAAAGAGCTGAACGGCCTGATAGCCTCAGGCTGAGCTTGCCAGGATAGTCCGCGGCTAGGGCTCTGCCGGAGGTCTCTGGGACAAGAGCCGCTCCTGGGACCGAGACCGGGACCTCGCAGTCTGGGCAATCTAAAGCGGTACCGGGGGTCTGACTGCCACCCAGGCAGGCCACCCGGGCAAGGCGGGCAACCCCCGGTCACCGTTTTACCTCCTGTCACCTTTGCGTGTCTCGGGTCTGATGTCTGCAGAGGCAGCCGCTGTCTGCTGGGAGGGAACCCATGTGGCACGTGCCAGGACATGTGTTTTTGCAGTTTTACAATGAGTCTGGCAGTTTGGGGTTTTCCTTAGAGCTACAGCTTCAGGAAAAAGGAAAGATGGAAAAAGAAAAAGTGAAAAAGCAACCGGAATTTACTCAGCCTTTTAGCTGGTTATGTAACAGCCTGGTTATAAAAAGTGAGTATTCCGTACAGTCTCAAAATCCAGGGCAAATAATATTATTTTAAAACAAAAACTCCATGAAGTAAGTGAAAACCCATTCCCACGACTATTTGTCCCGGAATTCTTCGATGATGGACTCTGCATTTTTCACTGCTCAAGGTTGGCAATATTATTTGCTGTGTTGCTTAGGAGCCTTGATTCTTTTTTTCCTTTTACTTTCCCTTAATATAAATGTCATTCCTTCCTAAACCTTATGGCTCCCTCTGCAAATGAAGAAACAAATGAAGCATGTGGCACATTAGCGCCAATCTTTTCCTTGCACCGAAGCATCTGCCTCACAACTATGGTCGTTGTGGCCTTGATAAGGCCACTTTTTATTTACTGAGCCATTTAATTTGTGAGTCATTATTTCTGTGAGCCTTTACTCACTGATCATCCACTGGGAAATCCTCTGGTAAAGGACACAGCAGCTTTGGGCTGTTTTTAGGGGTTCCTGCCACGGGCAATTTTGGCCACTAAGAGAAGCTACACCAGACTTTGTGCTGATGTATAATTTGGGTTTTAATTATAAAGTTAACTTAAAATAGAACTGTGCTAGGAGTTGTGCAGAGGAGGATTTCCTGCAGGAGACACAGGTGTGGTGATGGCCGTGCCCAGCTGTGGACGGGGACAGTGCTGGCTACAAGCTGGGCTGTTTCCACCTGAAGTTATTTTTAGTGGATGTTCAGATGACTCCTGCTTGCACTCCAGTCTCAGCAGGCAGATATTTCACAATAATTGGCTTAAACTGACCATGGATAACGGCAAGATTTGGAAAGACAAGAACTGAGTTCAAGTGAGAAAAAAGAGCATTTACTGAATGGAAGGTTTGTATCTTTGCAGGGGCACAATCTGCCAGAAATAAGATGGTGATTTAACTAGAGAAAATATTCCTTTTCGACCACCCAAGGTCTGGATACGTCTTGAGGGACTGTATTTGATTAACTGTATAAAATTATGGCTTATTATATGATTTTATGTCCTGATGAAGGCTGAATTGCCACCGCAGCAGGTAGGTGTTGATTAGACACAAGAACAAGAAAATCTTTTCTCCAGCTTTCACTTTTGAGAGAGCATAAATGTCAAAAAGGAAAATCTTCAAGTCCACAGAGTCACTCGGTGGGGACCGGAACCCGAGTCTTTTTCTCCAAATCACACTTGATAAAACTTCCTTGTCATTTTCAGCACGGAATTTCCTTTCAACAACACTCCTATGTATCAGTTTGATCCATGATTTTGACAACAGTGTTTCAAAACAAGTCCGCCTGAAAAGGTGTGAGGGAATTTTTGCTTCTACTTTTAGGATCTATTTCAATAGTGCCAAACTTTCCATTTCCACATTGTAGTTTTTCATTAGTGTAACATACACTGGTGACCTGATAACGTCCTGAGGAGACATGCAAGACTTTTTAATCTTGCTTAATGGTTTAATCTTTTCCATGTGAAACTCTGGAAAGTTGGGGGTTTTTTGTGTGATAAGTTTAAAATATTTAGACTTCCAGCACAACAGGAAGGCTGAGTGGTGCCAAGTTACACTGCTTTCCAAGCCAATTTTCCTTTTTAGGGGCTTATGTTGATAATAAAGGTACCTGACAGGGTTTTCTGTCACTGTCATTTCTTTCCTATCGCAATTCAAAAGCTAGAAATAAATATTTACCTTTTCTTCTCCCAAATCTAGTAATGAAATTTTAAGCCTTGACCGCTCGCGGACAGAATTTTCAGCAGGAATTCCAAAGCAGGAGAGTATTTAGAGAAAGGAAATCTCCTAAGGGGAGGAGAGATTGAGCATGAGGGAGATTATCCATAGCTCACTGCCTGCTATGGATGAGACAGAGCTGCAGTGCTCAGCTTCTCAATAATTGTGGAATTGTTGGCCCTGCTCCTGGGGAAAGCAGAAGAGACACTGAGGTGGCTAGGAGAGCAGAGAGTGTGTCTTCTAGATCACACTGGCTTCACAGCACACCTCTGCAAAGGATTTTCTTACTACAACAAGCTGCCTCGCCTCGCCTCGCCTCGCCTCTTTCCAGACTCCATTCTACTATTATCTTTTGGGGTCACAACTAAAATACTGATTTGCTCAAATCTCTGCATTATATAGTCCAAAGAACAAAAAGAAATTGTAGTTTGGCTTGAAACTGGGAAACAAACTCCTCCATCCAAGCATGCACAGTAGGAATTATTGAACGTTTGAGAATAAAGTAATTTTTCATAGCATTTGGTATTTTTTTGTTAATCAGTAGAAGAAATGTCATTTTTCCAGGCCTGTGGGGACTAAAGTAGAAGCCCAGGAGATGATTCCATTGGATATGAGTTAAAGTATCTTTCCTAGAGATAAAAAATATCTGGCTAACTAATAACTATTGAGACAACAACAAAAACAAACGAAAGAGAGGAAGGAAAAGAGAAGCTGAACTGCAGCTGGAGCCACAGAAGTCTGTGGTGGAGCATTTTAAGATGCACACATCTCCCCCACAGCCCACTCAGAACCATTTCTGCAATGTCTGGAGCTTTCCCGGCTTTGTGAAAATACTACCAGGGAAGCGGCAGAGTTTATTTATGGAGAGAGCGCAAGAAAATAAATGTTTTATCTCCTGAACTCTAACCTCTCCTGATATTAATGTGTGAGATAAATTTGTTGGCTAAAGGCAGGAGATAAACGAAGTGCATTTAGTCTACAAATTTGCATTCCTTGCTATCCCTCAGGGAGAGGGGAGAGAGGGAAACGCTGGCCGCTGGTTTTTCCAGCACCTCGCACATCAGGCACAATCCCAGTGAGCGATAATCCCAGCTAGCAGGTATTTTATTTCCGAAAGAATGGAGGCTGAGCTGCCTCCCGATGCCCGGGGTTGGTTTTCCCTCATCCTGCGGCCCTGCAGGCAGCGATCCCCCCAGAGGCATCCCGGGCTCTGCCGGTGCCAGTCACCCTGGAACGAGTCGAGCAGCGTTTCAGAGGTGATTTATTCCGTGGATGTTACAGCGTTTTGATAGCATTATTCAACAACTTTCTCCTCCCTTTTCCTCCCTTACACACCCGGTTTATGAAACTGCTGAAACAATTTGTAAGTAAGTTTAATAGATCAGATGCATAACGCTTTGCAAACAAATTATTACACGAGTAATCCCCGTGCCTCTAAGCCAGGAAATCAGCAAGGACTAGAAGAGAATAGATTTCTGATTGTCTTGCATAATGCAGTGCCTGGTGGGAAGGCATGAGCTGCTTTCCTGGAAGCATGATACTTCCAATGTGGAGATTTAAGTCACAGAAGTTGTTTCGGGTTATTCTAAAAATTGCAAAACTTCGTAGAAAATTGATACAACTTTCTGTAATTTATTACTTTAAGCGTTGGGGTTTTTTAATACAAAAATTTTAATCCATTGCCACCACTGGTGCACAAATAAATGTGTCTTCCCCAAAAAATTGGAGAGAATTGTTTTATTATACATTTTGCCTCATTATATATAGTTATCTGACACTGATAGAAAATTAATTGGCATATTTAGGATATGGCAAAAATGACTTTTAGTCCTGCATAAGAGGTCACTCCCCAGGGCAAAAACTGTGCTGCACAGGAGCCGCACCTTCAGTGTGGGCACCGCTCTGAATCTGTTGGGAGGGCTGGGCTGAGCTCATCTGCCTGCAGGCACCCTCCCAAGAGCAAGGCATTCCTGCTGTTTGGTGGCCGTGCGTCTTGCAGCTCCTTTGTCCCTCTCAGCTGATCAGAGGGCTCTGCAAAACCAACAAACCCCTGACTCAGTGAGCTCTGTGAGCTCTGTCCCTCTGGATGCTCTCCCGCAGTGTGCCAGGGATGGACTTGGAGGAGGGAGGATCCTTTGTGCTGTGACTTCCCTGTGGTGGGAGGTGACAAGCACAGATTTCCTCTTGTGTCTTCCGTGGGTTCTTCCTCCCTCGGGGTTTTTCTGTCCGCCCTCAGTCACAGTGAGAGGGACGAGGCAGGCAGGTGAAGGTACCCCCAGCTCCCATGGCCAGCCTGTTCCCCAAACTCAGGTAAAATCCCTGGAGCTGGGTTCTGCACAGACATTCCTTCTCCCACGAACCATTCATTGACTCCTAATTTTATTTTATTTTTTTTCTTTCAGCTGACTTGGCACTGAAATGGAGTTTAATAAGTGGAGATCTAACTGTCTGAGACTGACAACTTTAGTGGTGTTAATGCATCCTGTGCAACTTATGCATAAAATAGACAACTTCTCAAGGTCACTGGGTGTTTGCTTTGGTGCAGCAACAACAGTATCAATCTTCCCTCTAAACACAGCAGATCAGATAAAGCCAAGGATGTATTTAGAACCTAACTTAGAAACAGGAAAAGGACATGTTCTCTCCAGGTACTCAAATGATTCTTTTAAATTAGCAGGTGATTTAGTGACATTAACCTTGAAAGGCCCCAAATCCATCCAGCAAATCAAAAAGGAATGGAACTAATTTCTCTGGATTGGTGAGGTATAAAATTACCTCGTCAGTGTATAACTGCTGAAACTCTCTTATTGATGATTAACCACATTTATTAACAGCAGGCTATAATCCCAATCTGTTATTTGTACAATGACTGAGATGTAATATAAGGCTTTCTAAAGGACCAGATCATGAAATGCACCAAAGGTCACCACAAAATCCTGGAGAAATTACAACATCAGTCTTGAAAGAAATCTATAGTTACTTCTATTGGCCCTTCTGTCTAGTGCAAAACAATTCTGACAGGTTGATTCCTCCAAAAGATTCCTAATTTTTGATTTCATACCCTGATTGCAAGTTTAGACCCAAGCCCTAAATGTGCTGAAATTTTTAGCAGTGTTAATGCTGATGGAAACACCTGGGCGGGTGGGAAGAGCAGGTTTGATGAGCTATGGGTGCAAATCCTGAGGTGGTAGGGGAGAGGAAAGTTCAGAGCATCTAGCAACAACACCTTCTTACTCAGGTGAGGTTTATTTAGTTGTATGTTATTTTAGGGATTCTTTACAGAGCTCAGCAGATCGGTAGAAATGTAGGAGTCGCAACATCCAGCTGTATATTTTTACTCTGCATCCTTCCTGCCCCCAAACTCCCTGATGTCAAAATCTCAGCAGCCAAATTTCCTTGGAAGCCGAAGCTCCATTTAGTCAGTGGTTGGGATTACCTTAAGTTCCAATAAGTAGTTTCTCCCCACATTTACTTTGTGCTGGAAAACCATTCTAAGCAATGGTAAATAGCTAAAGTTCTACTGACTTTATACATATTAAAAGTAATAAAACACATTCTTAATACCAATTAACTTCCAGTAAAAATTAATTAAGTAGTTCCTGGAATGAAACTTGGGAAAGCCCGGCTGCCAGGGCTGTTAATCATGTCACACCTTCAACAATATGAACTGTTTGCTGTGGGTAAAGTCCTTCCACCCAAGTGGAGATTCCTGATTGATTAATTTCCACCCAGATTTCCCATTCCTTCTGTCAGGACGAGCTAAGCATGGGCTGAGCACCAAGGATACCCCAAAATATCTCCATGGACTGGCGGTAGTGGTTCAGCCTCTCCGTCTTATTATACATTTTTAATGTCTAATAAGTGAAGTTTAAATGCAGTGAAGTTTAAATGCTGACCATTTTGCTTTTACCCGTTTAATTCTCTGTCTATTTGTAATTAAGCTCAGGACTGCTCAGTGATCCCCATGTTCACCCTAGCAAAGGACTGCTGTATTTTGGTCAATAACTGCTGTGTTCCACCTCAGAGGTGATGGTATTTTGCTGTTACTCTGTCTGTCCTTCTGTGTGTGGTTCATAAATCACTCCTGCAGCCCTTGCAACAAGAAATCATCTCTGAATGTAAAGCCAAAATTGCCAGTGGAACACAAGACTGTCCAGCTCAGCCACCTAGAGAACATACCCAAAACTCAAAATTACATCTCACTCTCCAGCCTGTCCCTCTCCACTTACATGAAATTACTGAGGCAGAGAGGATACAATTTGTCCTGAGTTTTAAATAACACTCCATTGCAAAATGCTGGAATTAGCAGTGGCAGCTAAAAGCTCTGCTTTGATTTTCTGAGATGAAGAGGAAAGGCAGTCTAACCCAGAAGATGAAAAAAAATTGCTAAAAAAAATTATATAAACCTAGAACGGAACTATTCTCTTGAAAATCATTTGAAAAGGGCAGAGTATTGGAATTTGAGACACCAGGAAGAAAAATGCTCTTACTTTGGAAAGTCTGTTTGCATTCTAATGAGGGAGGTTATTATTGGTAAAATAGGTACCTTTCCTGCACTCCTGCAGCAGCAGGTGGGATGTCAGGGACAGATATCACACTGCCTCTGACTTCTTCATGATGGACAGACAAAAATTACAGCCACTGACAGCAGTTAATGAGAACCTCTGAATGGAGCCAGTTCCATAAAAGGAGTCTATTAGAGCTGAAAGTGGCTTTCCTCCGTCAAAAATATTGTGGAGAGCTTGAAATGCTTCCCTCTCTTGAATTAAGACAAGAAGCTGACATCTTGGAAACATTTGCAAACCTATAATCAGAAAAAATATTTCACACTGGAACACCGAAAAGCGTTTTAGTCTGGTATTTGAAGAGCTCCCTCCCCTCCATAATTAAATAGCTAAAAGGTAGCATAGTTCTTTGTTTATTTTAACGTCATGACATTAATAATTCTGCATTAATTTAAAAATGGAAGGTCATATTGTACTGGAAAACTGGCATTTTTTGGAGAAAATGTCAGAACAAAATGTTTTGACAACCCTCAAACTTACAAAATATGGTATTGAGGAACAAGCCAAAACCATTGCATTCCAGAGCTTGTAAAGTTTCACCTTCGTAAGGAAAAATGTTACTAGGAAATAAGAAAAGCCAGATCTAGAACTGGCTGTCGTTTGTGTGTTGTGCAGTTATCCCAGCCTTTCTGGTGGAGCTGCTGATCCAAGAACCTCCTTCCACTCGCAGAAGGAATCTTCAGAGTCCTCTTCCATCCCCTTCCTCCTTGTGATTGCCTGTGCACAGCTCCGGATGAATCGGGCTGAAAAATGTCTCCAGGAAAGAATTCCCCATGGTCACAGCTGAGAACATTTTACATCCGCTTTTCCCTGTAGCCTGATGCTCTCTGCGTTGGGCAACTCACAGCTCAGAGCTGCTGCTCCTCCCCTCAAACTTCCCGAAAGCCCAAATTTTCCCTCTCACCAGCTGTGCCTGCAGTCCTCAGGAGAGATGAGTGCCTTCTGCCAGGCCTGGAGCTCGGAGCATTTCCTCCTCCTGGGAGCATTTCCTCTCCCTGGGAGCAAAGATCTCTACTCAAGCTGGGCATTGGCCACGGAGCTGAGAGTATCAGCAATCTTCGGGAATTATTGAAGCTGAGAGAGTGGACTTTGGCCACTTTGGTCCCACCTGCATTACCCCATCCCCTCATCCCCTCATCCCTGCCCTTCCAAGAGGAGCTTCCTGGGAAGACGTCTGCTGCTCACTGGCGTCTCTCCCTGTAGATGAGCGGGAGGAGGAGATAAGGAGGTTGGATGACAGAGGAAAGGTGCAAATGAGCTCCCATTAGCAATTGCAGTGTATCTGGTGTGGGGCTGGTAAACAGTTCGCACTTATCTCTCTGCTCAGCATTTAGCTGATTTCCATAATGAGCTCCATTGAACTGAGAGGCCACGAGGTGTCCCAAGGCTGTTGAGATGCAATGTGTTCTCTAAATCTGATTTATGTAAAGGTGAAGGCAATTGTGTTAACAAAGGAGGGGAATATGATCAACACGCAGCCTGCGCTGGCTGGAGGAGCGCGGTGGCTGCGCCTGGAGCTCTCCGAGAGGAATCCGACTGCAGCCGGGGAGACATTGAGAAGCAGCCTTGGAAAACACAGCCAGGAGGAAGATGTATGGGGCTTATTTATTTTTATCATTTTCATTCCCTCCCTCCTCCCCGTCCCTCTTCAGAAGAGAGAGAAGCCGTGGCTCTGAGGTTGGCTGAAAATCTCCGAGGTGCGGAGCTGCGTGTGCCCGGTGACTGTAGGGTCCTGCTGAGCCCCAATGCTGGGGCTCGGTGCCGCCCTCAGCTCCACCCTCAGCCCTATCTCAGCCTGGCAGGTTCCTCTGCATAAATCTCACTCTGGGCCCCAGCCCAATCTCAATTCTTCCTGCTTGCTCAGGCGCAAAATCCTGCAAACCCCAGCTGTCCCTTCTGCGGCTTTGAGTCTATCTGTCACAACCATGAACAAAGGAAAGAAAACTCACACAGGCTTTTTACAAAATCACTTATTTCTTTACATCATCTCTGAGGGCCCCTTTTTCCATCCTGTGTCCATGCACTCCGTGCTGACAATCAGAGAAGCTTTCCAAGGTCGTGCACCTCAGCAAATACTTGGAGGCAGCTCTTGGGCAGGAGGACCTTGGCAGATTTTGGCCCAAATTTGCAGGCAGCTAGTAAAACTAGGGAGAAAGTAGAAAGCTTTTCACGTGACTGAATAGAAATTAAGACTCTTGGAAAAGAAAAAAAAAATCACTGGACAGAGATGCTATCATTGGGAATAATTCTACTTGGGTTGTAACGGGAGCTGCATGATTCAGTGGAGCTTTTGCATGGCTGTATGATTCAAGCAAGGATAACCATAAAGAGATGAGTAGAACATGAAGAAAGGATTGAATACATATTTTTCTCATGGTAAATTAAGAGAAGGTTGTAGGAGTGGAAATTCAGAAGAGGCAAATGCAATGGAATATTGTCACAACAGAACTGGCCGTCTGCATCTGCATTACTCCCTGCTCACAGAGTGGGGATGACATATCCGCATGGCTCTCTCTGAAGGAGGAAAGAGGGGTTTTTCTGCTGGTTTGCATTTAATTGTGTATTTTGCTGTGTTTTACACCAGCTATACTGCTAAACTTTGTTTCATATGCAACAACTGCTAACCATATAAACAACACGTCTGTCCCAAACCCTTATTACAATTCCCAGAACCACTTGCAGGCTTTCTGAAATCCATTATCATAATTATAAGTAAGAATCACAGGACACTGTTATTTGTACCAATAAACCAGATACACTGAATTAGTTGTACAGGCCACAGATAGAGAGAGAGAGAAAGGATAGGGACAGAGAGATGCAGCTTCAGCACTGCTTAATTCAGGCACGGTAACATCCACCCTATTCCCTTTTTCCTCTTTCATTTTCCAATTTAACTTCTAGCTGCTGAAATCCAGGCTAATATTTGCTGTGTCCTCTTTATTCTTCTTCACCCTCAGACCAGGGAACCCTGGTTTTCTCCTTCTCTGCCCAGCTCCAGCAGCCCCTTCCCTGGGAAAGGAGGCAGGTCTGCTTCACGGTGCAGCACTCAGCACCTCTCCAGCAGAGAGAAGGAAAAAACCCCTCTGGAAATTGCTGCAACTGTACTTAGCAGATGCAAAATGCAGGTAAACTCATTGGAAAATGCAAATGCAGTGTGGATCTTAATTTTATTAAGCTTTTGCAGACAGTTCCTCTCTCCTGAAGCAATTTGCAATCAAAATACCCTGGAGTGGACTATTTTGAGCCCTGATTCTTCATGCTAAGAGGTGATGCTGATTAGGATGTACCAGAAAAAGGCACTGATACCATTATTCTGTCAGGGGATTTTCTCAGAGAACACAAGGCCTGATTCTGTTCTCCTGTTAACATATCTAGGGAGTTACGCTGGGGGTGTCCAGCTGCTGTCTGGGCATTGGAACAGATTCAATCTTCCCGCTCTGTACTTTGAATAAAGAGGAGCTCTGCAGCATTGCTTTCATGTATGGAAGTATATATAAGTGTGTGTGTGCCATGTGTATGCTTGTGTACATTTGAATATTCTACACAAACACCAGAATGTGCATAAAGGAGATGATGAAACAGAGAAACCAACACGTCCTGCATGAAAATGAGAGCAAAGTGTGCCAAGAATGGTTCCTGCTTAAAATGCCTCACCTCTCCCTGTCTGAGAGCCATCTCAGTTCAAAAATCTCTCCTACAACAGAAAACCTAAAGCCAAATGCATTATTTTCAAAAATGGAGAGCAAGAAACATGAGGGCAGCTGCTGGATCAGGAATGGGGGCACCATGGATGGTCTTTTCATCCCTGCTGCTCTGGTTTGGTCACAGCAGAACACATGAGGACTCTGGTAGTTAATTTCAGGTAAATTGCATCTGTTTCCTAGTCCTACCAAACCAGTGTGGCAGTTATTTGTTTCCCCGAGATGATTATAGCGGATAGCTCAGCTCAGAAGCCTGGCTACACCCAGTTGTGGCTCAGAAGACACTGTAGAGGACAAAAAAGTAGGACAGAGCAGACTGAGATCCCAGGGCAGAGTAAATCATGTCAGTTTTACGTTTCTTCGAGTCTGCAGGATGTCCACTGCTGAATGCATCTCTCAGTGTCCACAGGCAGAGCTTAAAGGAGTCAGTCTGAGTGACACCAGAGACGATTTAGCCCCTTCTGTTTCATGGTCATTGCCATCTCCAATCACACACAGAGAGGAAAATATTGCCTAGCCTGATGCTGAGCCAAGATGATCATAGAGGTCATGAATCTATAAAAATTATTAACACTTATTAGTATAATAATCCTTTTTATGACACCATAAAGTTACACGATGCCTTTCAGGATGTAGATAAACTCCGTTCCCCATGCTGAGGGGCCACCTCTCCCACAGAATTTTCTGGGGTGCCTGTGTGCAAACTGCTGCTCTTTGTCTTCACTGCCCTGGGATATCTTCTATCATTGATCAAATCTTCTGTGGGAGGCGTCCTTGAACCTCCTCTGCACCATTCCACTGAAGAGGCCTCAAGGGATGTGGGAAAAAAAAAAAATCATACATTCTTTTCAGGTTTTAATAGTCTAAAAGTGGAAAAAATTTGCATTTCCTTTGTTGCACCTTTGGGCTATAGCTGCTGTTCCTCTGCTCTGCAGGGAAATGTGGGGTGCAGTGGGAGGATGGCAGTGGGCTTGTTCTGGAAGAGTAGGACAGATGAAGTTTTTGCACTTGATTTTCCCATGAGGTGACTGGATGATCTGAGGGATGCTGCAGGAAGTTAGGCTTGGGATCATACTAACATTGCAAAAATGATGAGACTGTGAGGCTGGAGTGGGATAGATCTCTCAAGAAGGACAAATATTGCTGCAGCAGGGAATCCTATTTCTGGAGAAAGCCTAAATGCAGTTCCCAGGTTTTTCCCCACACACAAAACTTGGTGTGCTGACAGAAATAACACATTGAAATTATTTTTTCTCCAGTAATAGGAGGGAATGATAGATGGCCCAGAACACAGTGTTTGATTAAAAATGACTAATCAATTCTTTAAAGATCAAAAATTAACCTGCCAAAAGCTCTGAAGCTTTCAGAGACCCCACCAGTCTATTTTTGCTGCTCCTGTGGACCTGTGTGGAGAGAAGGCTTCTCCTGCTTGGGCAGCCCTGGGTCAGGCGATGGGTGAGATTCTGGTGAGAAACCCAGGCCGGAACTGCTCCCTTCTTCAGGCTGTTGTTGGAAGTGTTTTAATCCAAAAGAATGACTTGGCTGCTGGGAAATGAATCTCTTGTCAGCTTCTGAGAGAGGAATTTCTGTGTATGGAGACTTTTTATGGTATTTTTTGATTGTTCTGATTTGTGATGCAGAGAAGGAATCAGCAAAAGATCTTGACTTTGCGATGAAATTGTTGTTTAGGAATTCTCAAGTTTAGAACTGCCACTTACGCTCTTCCAGATTTTACTTTTTTTTTCGCAAAAAACACTGTCTTACTTGATTAAAAGACACACAGATTTGATTTCTTATCCCCTTCCCACCCACTCCGCCTGATACAAATAGTTTTAAGCAACATTACTCTAGACAGCAGATGTTACTTGCTTCAGCTAAAATAATAATAAAAAAATCCAATGCTTAAAAACCCCAAAGAAAACAATCCACTCAATTTGATTGGGCATGCTGATAAAGCAAGAACAATGTCCCCACTTCTGAGTGATAAATACACTTACAGTCCTTGGCATTGGAACATACAGATCACAGAAATCTCAGTTTTTGTTGGTATCAAAGTCCAATAAAAGGGAGTTGCATTGACTTGGAGTTTCTACCAACAGCAGAAAAGAGTTAAAAAATCAGCACGTGGTTAATGAAGATGAATAGATGCAGGGAAAATGGAATTTTTGTGTTTCCAGGGGATTTAAAACAACAGTGAATAAAATCTTCCTAATAACATAATTAAAAAAAATAGCATGTGGTTGTGAAATTAATCTGGGCTGCCACTGTATTGATTTCAGCCTGCTTCAGGTTGAAGATTTTTTTCAGAGAGAAGTAAAAACTATGGACAGGAGAAAGTGACCCTGAAAACTCTGTTTCCTTTGGCATGGGGCAAAAGCAGCACCCCTCTGTAAGCTCTGCTCCCGCATCCCGGGTGTGGCTGTGACATCCTGTGCTGGGACACCTGGGGACACAAAGTTCTGGGTGTCCAAGGGACTCCCTGGGTTGCAGGACATTGATGAGGTTCTGGAGCAGCTCCAATCAGGGCTGTCCCAGACTATGGAAATGCCCCATACAGAGGAATCTCTGCATCCTGCAATTTCTGTTTTCTGCTTTCTCCGAGGTTATGGCTGGGACAGAAGGAAAGAGGAGCTGAAGGAACGTGGAGACAGCGTTGGGCGTGGTGGACTCCTAGAATTGTAGAAATGTTGTTTGTTTCCTGCCCAAAGCCTGCAACTCATTTGCTGTGCAAACACGAGGAAATCACCTCAATTCATCTTGCCTAGCTATAAAATTGGGAAGTAAACACTCACCTTTCCTTTTTGACATCTATGGATTAAAGAACTTGTGTGGGTTTTTATATCAGCAAACTAATTTCAGTTCTACAGAGAAGTGCAGCCATTCTGCTGGACAAAAGAGAGATCAGTGTCCCTGCTTGAGACTCTGTGACGAAAATTTGGGAGCTGACCCTCTATTTGCTGCGGGGATGCACAAACCCAACTCTTGAGCTCAGCAATATGTGGTGTCTCTCTCAGGGAGGGGAGGCAGCTGGAAAATGCAGTTTTGGGCACGGTTTGCTCCAGTTTCTGGCAGCAGCAGGTTCTGTGAAGCGCCTTTCCATCTTCCTGAGGGATTGGCTCAGCACCGGCAGTGCTCGCTGTAGTCTGACACAGCAGTCACATAAGGTCAAGCTCACAAGATAAATGGCCCTGGATGTGTGTGTGGGGCTCAGCTTCCCCAGCGTTATGGCACATGAACCACTCTTCCATTACACGGAGCTTTATAAGGAATCGCTGCCATTAACGGACTCCATTAAAAGCAATACATGTGGGAAAAATTGCACTTTGATTTAGTTTCGCAATGTGGAGATATTGGCAAGATAATCACATAAAAGTGACACCTTTTATAGCCAAGCACTTTGATTTTATGTCAGTGAGTTTCAATTTCTCACATTTTTATGTTCATATATAGGTCCTTGTTCTAATGTATGCATTAGCTGGAGTAAAGGTTAAATAGATTGTTTTAGCATTTTGGGATACACATTGTAGATATGCACAAATCTTCAATGACCTGGGTGAATTATTTTGGCTGGGCAGGAACTGTGAGAAGGGAGCAGGGATTATTCCTTTGACTTGGTCCCACTTGGAAAAGAAAAAAAAAAAGGGAACAATGAGAAAAAAGTATTCTGTATATGTAATTTGATTTGAAAACCAGATCCGCAGGCTTCCCAAGAACTGTCAGAAGGAACAGAAGGTGTGGATCACCCTGCTCCATTAAATGCTCCAAACTGAATATTTATTTTTAAACACAGAAAAATATCTATACCTCATGAGGCAGATTGTGATCTCCCTTACATCAGCAAAGCTGTCTGGAGCTAGGATTGGCACTGTATTGATGCTGAGAGTCACAGGGGGCTGGGGAAGCTGAGGCCATAACCTGGCCCCCATGGAAAAAGTCAGATTCAAGGTTTGGTTCCACTGTTAAGCAGCTGAGACTAAACTCCTGTCTTGTTCCAAACACAACCAGAATGTTTTTGATACAAAACATCCTAGTGGGGAAGGTACTCAGGGTAGGTGCTGAGTGTCATGTAGGAATTACAGATATTTCAGGAATGGTGTCATTACTGTGACTTTTAAAAGCAGTTCACACTTGCCTCTGGTGTGAGGAGCCGACAGGTATTTGCTCCAACCATTCCTTATCATCACATTTAGGCTGGCCCAAACACACACCTTGGGTAACTCATATTTCAACAGCCCTTGAACCACTTTGGCATATTTAATCTCTCAGCTCATCTTTTTTCTCTCTATCCTCAATCTCTGTTCTGCAAACCCTTGTCCCCATCTCCCTGCTACTTTACTAAGATATCTCTGAAAAACTAGTATGACAAGTCTGGGTTCTAACAGGTAGACAAGTCTGGGTTCTAACAGGTAATATCTTTCTCTCTCTCTCGTTTTTTTTCCTCTTTTTAGTTATCTCTGTAAGTCTTTGCTCTATCAGTCCGTGAATTTGGATGGATTACTCTTCAACTCATTAAGTGAATTCAAGTTGTTTCTTTAAATCTTCCTGTACCCCTCCACTTCACATACTCCCAACGCCTCTTTTTCTTTCCATTTCACCTCATTTAAATATTCAGCCCAATTTCAAGGCTTAATAATGATGAATAAGATTGAGATTAGGACTTAATAAGAGTGTTAAGGAAAGATTTGTCATTCCAGTGGCTGTATGTCTTGGCTGGAATTGAGCTGGCATCTGGGCTCTGGGCATGCGCCAAGTGGAGCTCTTGGCTGGCTCCAATCATGGTTTTCTCCAGAAGAGCAGGAAAGGTTTCCTTCACTCAACTCTGGCATGCAGGGATGACTTACTCCTGGCTAATTGTCTTCTCACAAACCACTTCCTGCAATAAAGGTAGCTTGACTCAAGGACTGGAAAGCCTGGGAGCTCCACGTCGATTGAGGCCTTTTTAGGTACTGGGCCTTAGCTGAGTTCAATAGTGCATTTCACATACAGGTAAGGCTCAGTGAGCTAAATCAGTGCTTTTCCAGGGTCTAAATTCGCATCTGGAACTGACATGAATTGCAGTGACAAAGACTAAATCCATGTCTCAGACTGAACTTCAATGAGAATGACTGGAGTCTGGCTTCCATGGAGGTGCAGCTGTCAGATCAAAGCTCAAGGAGGAAACGTGTGATGTACATTCTAAATTCCATTATTGCTTTGCAGACATGTACTAATGCCATTAAATACGTGCAGGATGTATCTCCCCTGGGAGCTGCTCACAGGGAACTGAGCAAAACCCCCTGGACCTGCAAGCCCAAGAGCAGCTCGGCACAGCAGCAGAGTGTGCTGAGAGCTGAGAACACCCAGAGATATGTCTGCATGCCAGAGTGAAGAGAGGCATTGAGGGGATGGGAGGATGCCAGAATTTCTTGGAGGAGCTGCTTCCAAGCTGAGTTGATCTTCTGTCACTTGGTGCCTTTAATGGGAGAGCCAGGAATCATTTTATGTAAAATACCGTGAGCTGACCATAGCAAATTTCAGGTTTGAGATGGACCTCACACTCCCCAAAACTCTCTGCAGCCTCCAGGGCCTCTTTTTACTCAAAGAAAAACCTTTTGGTTGAAAAACCCCTCAACCCTTCGGGCTGTGCCAGGCTCAGCTCCGCAATAATCTCCCGAGGCAGTTTGAACACTCGTAAAACCTCGTTGATGTCCGTCATGCTTGGACTGAAGATGTCGAACCAGAAACGTTGGCTTAAACTGTTTTGACAAGAGCTTGCTGGAGTGGCTGAAAATTTGTGCACACAAGGCCCAAAGAGGCTTAAGGCTTCTCAAGATTTAGGGACAGATTCCGGGTGCAGGGAAAGCGCTGAAGCTCTTTTAAAATCTTTTTTTGTTCTGTTTTACTCCAGGCGAGGGTGTGGACCAGGGGGCTGCTCTCACTGCTCAAATTGCTCTGCAGTTTTAGAGAGTTTACAGTAAGCCTCTTAAACTGCTCTAAGGACTTACAGTATTTTAAGCCTCTTAAATTATATTTAAAAAACCCAATATTTTTGGCAGAATCTACCGTTTGGAAAGATTCCAGGTTAGGAGTAATCAAACTTAGCTTGCTTGATAGATTTTATTGAGAATTAATATATTTGATGAAATATAGTTTCAATTATTGAAAAATTATAAACTGAAATAATTATTTTGCCAGTCTACATTTATGGAATTGCTTGTGAACATACATTAAAGTATTCCAACTGGCAGAAAACGCCATAATTTTTAAACTCATAATTTCCTGGTGTAGGTGTTATTAATTTCTCTACCACTCATCCAATTTTCTTCAAGCTTGACTTGATTTTTATGTCACAGTTACCTCTACAAAATAAGACAGTTTGGCAAGTCCATCCCAACCTACTTTTAAGAAATCAAAATGTGAAATATCTGATCAGAGTATAAGAGGAAATTTTTTTTTTTTTTTAAATAAGTCAAAGAAACATCTTCTGGTATTCCTGAGAATTAAATAACAAAAGAAGTACCCGAAAGCTTTTACGGTGAGACTAAATTTAACAGATTTCTTCTTGCACAATTGAAAGGAGAAATTAAAAGAAAAGAAATTGGAACATTAATGTGAATACAGAGGTGGTGATGGGCCTTTCACATCTAACTCATTAACTACTCAATTTTAGTGACTCTTTGAGCGAGATGATTTTTTTTTTGGTGACACGAGAGAAAAATATTGATCATTCTTGTGCTCCATCATAATGAAAGTGCATTTAGAATATACCAACAGAAGTTCCACATAGCTGGCCTTAAACATACACACACACAGAGGATTTTTAGGCTTTTCTTCAGATTTCATCAATGAGTTGCATCTCCCCTCTTCTCCACCTGCCTGTCATAAAAATGGTCTAAGAAAAGACAGGAAGGCTTTAGTGGTCATGGAAAAGACAGCGGGTGTTTCCCAAGGCAATCTTGTGCCACCTACGAGAAGGAGCTCAGGCTTTAACAGCTCTGGTGCAATGTCTCGAGTCCATCCACGTGAACAAATGGGCGCCATATGTGGCTGACTGTTCTTTCAATTCCAGCAAAGCCAATTGATTTGAGTACACCAATTTCATGGAGGTCTGTTGGGAGCCATTAGATGAGCCTAGATTTTGACAACTCAATCAGCAAGAATGTTCTGTTCCTGCAAGGCGAGGGAGAAAGTAGCTACTTACCGAAATCTTGAAGCCAGAATTGCATCAGATCTGAACTACATTTTTCTAAGCTACATAAACTGATCATTTTAAAAAATGAACATGTTCTGACTGTTTTGCAACCCAGTGCTCGGCTACAGAAATTGTCAACTTGGTTAAAACCTGAAGGGATCCTGGAAAATATTTATTTGAAAGAAACCATGGTACTCCTTTGCCAAAAGAGAGTGAGAGCCAGCCTGCACAAGTCCACTCTGTACTCAAGGGAGAGCTGGGGACAGGTTTCCTGATACCGTTTTCAACTTGAACATTCCAGCTGATTTTCATGGGCCAAATCAGTTTCAGCATTTTTGAGTTCAGTATCTGAATGCCCAAAATGCTTCTGGCCAGTGACATAAACCTCTAAAATCACGATTTGTCTTAGGAGAGTTACTGGTTCTGCTGCACAGAAGAAAATTCTGCAGATGCAGTTCTTATGGCCAAACATTTTCTTATTATTTTATGTTGTCTTTTCAGGCTTGGGCCAGTTGTTGCATTCTCCCGCCTCTGCTCTTCCAACACATGAGCTTGGAGCTTTAGCAAATCTTTGATGTGTCTGAAAGTCAGGGCACCATCACAAACTCTGGGCATCACTTACAGAGGTCTTGGGACACATCCTGGCTCAGTTTTTTAATTATTTCCACCTTTATCCCTGCAGTCAGGCCTTGCCTATCCCCTGTCTGAGCTTCATCATCCCCTCAAAACATTTTATTATTATTTTAGTGCTTGTCTACCAACAAGACCTTGGCACATCTGAACCCCAGCCTCTTTTTCCCTAAGAAATGATTGAAAATAGCAGTAATTACAGAGGAGGGAAGGGGGGAAAGAGGGGAATTGTTTTGTGTTTATCATTAGTATTTAGTGGTTATTTTTGTAACATCTTTTAGAGATTAAGTTCCATTAGGAAACAGATGGCACCAAAATATCGTCAAATGTTTCTGATGGGCAGCAAATTACTGACTTAATTATGTAAATAATTAAAATTTATATTTACACCTGATCATCCAAATGAGGGTGAAAATACCAATTTCAGGGCTTGTAATCATTGCTGGCAGTGTGTCAACCTGTGAACAAGTCACTTCCTTTCTTCAGCCTCAGATGTCTCCCTTAGATCCTGAAAAAGTCAAAAGAACCATGGAAAAGGGAAAAAAGAAAGAATGAATGAAGATTTCTTACCAAGTTTCCGTCATGTTTGTGGTCTCCTGAGTTTAAATGCAATCCCTCTGTTGGTTGAGAGGACTCTGTTATGGGCAGGCTCTCACTGCACATAGAGCTCAACCCACGTTTGCGGCCTTGCTTGTACAAAGGTATTGTGAGGGGCAGTTCTTGCACTGAAAAATTTAAAGGCCAAAAAAACAGGGCTGACATGGGGCCAAAAAAAAAAAAAAAGAGTGAGAGCTAGAGGGAGTCAGACAGTTTTATTAACTTCTGTATTACACATGCAGAACTGAGGCACAGAAAGATAAAATGTGTGATTCTCATTTGCACTAAATTTGCTTTCCACTACTCTGGCAGAATAAACGGGCCATGAAGTGGGTATATATTACATTTACACTCTCTTTTCATTTCTCCCATGATGTTAAAATGCTTCAGTGTTAGTGAATATCAGGATCAAAATGATTTCTCTTAAGATCACAGAGGAAATCGATGCCATTGAACACACATTTCTTTGGAGTCACTTCAGTGCCTCAGCTAAACGACATCCTGTCGCCCTCTGGGCAGGAGTCTTGTGTACATAGCAACAGGTTACTAAACTTGCTTTAAAGGTCAGCCTTTCGAGGAATATGTAAGAAACCAGGGAAACTCCTCAGCTTTTCCTTGTCTTCTATTGCCTTTGCTTATACCTGTAGCTGATGATGGCAGGAGAATAAGGAAATGAAAGAAGGAACTCTGAAGCAGAGGTAGATATCAGCGTGGTGACCCTTAACCTCAGCTTTCTTGTCTGTACATCCCAGGTTAATCTTTTCCCAGACAGAGATGGAGCTGCTTAAATCTATCAGGAATCACTATTTGTGTTGTTGCAGCATCCTATTTTCTAGGAAATATATTGGAGCTGTGCTTCCCTGCAAAGACTAAAACTCCTTAGGACATGGGTTTGCTTCATCTGCTCCAGAGGTTGGGATAGGTAAAATATCAGATAAAGCCGTGTGGTTTTGTTTCTGAGCCATCTTTGAAGGTCAAAACTAGGCTTTTGTGGTTCTTCCTACTCTCTGTGTCACAGGTTCTGCAGTACTAAGATTTTTATCTTAGCCCTGTTTTATCAGAGCTCTTCTCCCATCCCTAATTTGGAGCCAGTGGGGGTGGGGAGGGGAGAGGAGATAGGGAGGTCAGACAAATGCTTCCATTGATATCCCTGCAATAAAAAGAGCTCTACTTTCCTTTCTTCTGATAGCAGTCAAAGTAGCTTTGCTTTGGATAAAAATAATCTTGGACCCAGAAACAACAGAAACTGCTCTGATTTCATCAGCCATTCTGTCTGAGGAGAAGTGAGCACTTACCAGCCATGAAAGGGGATGGAATTGGGCAAAATTCTCCCCTCAGCTCAGCTGCGTGGACCCCACCACTAATGCCTTGTGCTCAGTTTCTGTGCGTAGTCCCACCATGGAGATGGAGAGAGAAGCAGGAAAACATGGACACACCGTCACAACTTCACAAAGACATGCTCAGACCTCGTCCTGCACGGAGCAGTTTATTTTGCACGAGATTTGTAACCATAAATTTGCTTGAAGCCGTGTCCGCCAGTCACCCACAGGCAGAGGTGTTCACCTGGATCATGGTCCAAGCGGATATTTCCTGAGGAGGACAGTGGCTGGAATGCTATTGAAAGGATGAAAACCTCCAATCATCGTCACTGGGTGCAATGACATTGAGAGCAAGATCATAGCCATGTCTTTCCAATCATCCTCAGCACCACTTCAAAGTCAGGGAGGAGCCTGTCTTCCAGGACTTAGAGCCTTGTTATCACAAGCAGATTTTATGGTCTAAGCGCTCCCCCAAACAGCCATTTATCAAATTCTGCCTGGCTCTTAATTCCTTATTTAATGTGTTAGTAACCACTTCAAAAAATACCTGTGCCCCATAATGCCAATGTGCTTAATCATAAAAGGTAATGATTATGATTATGATCTGCATAAGCAAAGGCCATTGCCTGGTGAGTGCTGGCAGTGGAAAGGGATTTCCTTCCCTTCTCCCTCCACTCCAAAATGCTCTCCCATGCCCCACAGCTGTTAACATCAATTGGAGCAGGTGCCACACGTGGCTGAAATGACTCAGAGTCACAGCTGTTATCCAAGGGTGGAAATAAAACCTGTGAGTTCTTTTGGAAGCTGCTCCCCCACAAGGCCTGGGTTCTGTGCTTGTGTGGTGGCATGGAGGTGGGATGAAAGCAGGACGAAAAAGGAAAATACTGTGGCCTGTGTCTGTGTCTGTAGGGAGTGGTGCTCATCTGGGGATAGAGGGCTTGAGCTGTGATATCAGCCAGTTCTGGGCTCTCATCTAAGGAAGTTTTAGTGGAGGAAAGCTTCACCTCAAGAAGCGCCATCAGAAGGCAGGAAGGATCCCTGCACCACCTCAGCCTCGACAGAAAATCCCCATGATGCCTTTGTTCTGCCCAGACCTCTCCATTCCAATGCAGCCAGGAAAAAGTTTATCCATCCCAAGGAACTGAGCCTTGTCATCACCCAAAACTGCCTTTGAAACGGTGGGCAAAATGACAGTCATGAGCCTCAAAATCTTCTCTTTTTTCCCTATTCCTTTCTCCTGAAGCAGGGGATAAAAGAAATATTTTTATTTTGTGTGAAAAAGAGATCTGCAAAGCACTGCTGGAGGAGGATTCCAAGTGGCTTCCAGAGGAAATCTCTGCCAATCTACCTCACTGTACATTAGCACAGTGGTTTAAGCAGCTCAGGGTAATATTTCTCAGCAGATGGCTGTAAATGCTTATTGTCAATATGTACAAATAAATATTTCAAGTGGAACAGAAAAAGAATGGTTCAAATACTCCATGGGCTTTTCCCTTCTGTTTTCTTTCTTTTTAAAAAAATACATTAGTATAATTCTAATAAAAACCTGAGAAGAGGGACATGAGGATGTAAATGTGCAAAGCAATTCTGATTTTCCCCTGCTCTTCTGCCTTATCCAGGTTTTGCTGCATGGCAGCATTGTCCAGTGAGGAGAGCAGGACTCAGAAGAAATGCTTTCCACTCCTGCCCTTGCAGTGTGACCTTAAGCGTGTTGCATTTACTCTCTGCCTCTTTCTTTCTTCACTCCTATAGCTTCTTTCTTTGCAATTTTTTTTGTCTAAGTTTTTGTTTGTGAAAAGTACCACCCATATTGGATGCATTTGAAAATAAATCCACGTCCAGAGAGGATGCTGGCAATTATTGTGTAAAAAATTAGAGTTTTTAAGCCCCATATGGCCAATTGCCTCCTTACACCACTGAGCAGTGTGATTGTACTGTTTGTCCTACTAACTCAGCAGGGGGAGTTGGAGATTCTCAAAATTCCTTCAGTTTTTTTCCTATTCATTTTCAAAGGTGAAAGCAAAAGCCGTTTTTTTTTTCCCTGTACGAGTGAAAAAAATGTTAATATCTTATTTGGTCTTATTTTCCTACACAACTGAGGATTGAAATATGCAGCCACTTCACTGGTTTTAGAATGAAAGCATTCCCCACATTACAGAGTTGTGTGAGAGGGAATTGAAATTGCTACACGCCCATTCACCACCTAATTGATTTCTCTAACTGCAATGCAATTTTTCCCCCTGTATCTTTTGGACAAAGCATTTCCAGAGATATTGTCTTGCTGTAAGCCCACACTGGCACTGTTGAGTCATTTACAGTGAGAAGTTGATTGGAAAAATGGCAGCAATAACTTCATGCTGGCTGTGACTGAGGTTCCTGAGTGAGCAAATGCCTGGCTGTAGGTGTCTGGGTTCTTTGGCTCCCCAGTATTTGGAAAAATATACTAAGTCCTCAAAAATCCATTGGCCAGCATTTTTTTGGGACACAAAAGATGGCATCTCCAAAAAAAACCCATGATGTATAGCAGCCTTCTTTGTAGGGTTACAGCGCAGTATTTTAAGACTATCACTTGCACTTGAGCTAACTTGTGTCTCCCTAAAAATATCAAGCTTGCAAAGAGATTTCCTGAGAAGCCACAACCCAGGTAAGCCACATTTTTACATAAGAGGTGCAAAAATCCGAGGCGGAGGCAGGGGAAGGCAGGGGAGTTTTGGGGAAGAGGCAGCAGAATGTGAGATAGGAGAGTTCAGGAAGGCAGACTGCAACAAATGACACGTTTGGTTGGGTTGGTGGGATAAATAGGTAACCTACAGTTGGGCTGGAAGAATATATTCAAAAGCTGTGAGCTACTCTGGAAGAGGCTTTTGCTTATGGTTCTGACTCCGGTAATGCTGTGTTATTCATTAATTCAAAACCCAATTTCTATTAATACACAACACACCTGTGTCCTTCCACATCTGAACAGCTTTGTAATGGGTTTGATAAGAAAATACCTGAGTCAGTGAAGATTTGTTGGTGAGGCTGCAGAATTGCCCCCCCTTTGTATAAACCACTTTGGAGCCTAATACCATTTTCACCTATATTTTAACAGCTAGCCTGAAATAAATATAGCCTCGTTTCCACCCTGTCTGTTTTCTGTGCACAGCACTGGTCTTTGATGCATGCACAAGATAGTAATTAATTTGCAGTTTCATTCACGAGGAGAGACGTGCGATTAGAACATCTCCGGGTAGGTGGCAATTACTGCTTTACAGTACACCACAAGATTTCTAAATGGAGCACCATCTCCGTACACAAATTGTTTTCCATAAAGATCAGAGCTGGCCCTACTACCCCACTGTCTCCTTCGCTGGAGTTTGCCTGGAAAATCTCCTGTGTGGTGGGAAGAGGAGGGTCTGCTGAACAACAATCCGTGTCTTACTGCGCTCGAAGCATTTGTAAACAACTCACAGTGTTTGCTCAGAGAGATTTTTTTTCCTGTTGTATTTCTGATGAATGCAATGAAATGTGTGGGAAATTAAGGTCTCCTAAGTACATTTTAATTTAGATGAAAAATTATACATTATTACACCATACTGGTGATTATTCTGACATAATTGATTGGGAGGGCCATCCACAAAGAACAGCAGGAAAGCTTGACTTTGAGGAGAATGCAGAAACAGATTTAACTATTTAGAACAGTGATGGAAAGCAGTGTGACAGACTGGAAAACCTGGATGAGGGCTCCATTTTGCCATTCTTTGGGGGAATCACCTCCTTTTCCTCTGCCCCCCTTTTTCCCCTATAAAATGGCGACACACAAAATGGGTTTTGGGCCAGGGCTGGGGGCAAGATGGCGGTGGGACATGATGCTCCTGCCACAAATCAGAGACTTACATTTTGGAAAGGGGGTTTTTACTTCAGTGATGACATAGATTGGGAAAAATTCAGATCCTGTGCAGTGCCACGACTACCAGGCACTGTAGTGAAAACAAAAATAACCTGAAAGTCCCTCAATTCACCATTCCTTAGGGAACTGGTATTGTGTTCCCAAATGTATTCCACACAATACGTGGCAAATAATTTTCCACCCTCCTTTAGGTTTTTTAGGATTTTCACAGACGTAATTATAGTTATTTTCATCTTTCTTGGAGAGGTCATCTTACGTTGTAAAGACAGTGTGAAATGGGACATGTTACATGAAATGTTATTATTACAATAAAGCAGCTCTGCTGCTGTTAATTCCCACTCACAATGTGAGGACAGACCCCAATATATTCTGTTTCTTAGGTTTTTGACTGTGAAATACCAGTGAATGAGAAATAAGGGTGACTGAACCTGTGTCTGCAATACCCAAATTATCAGGATTATGGATTGCAATGGGCACCCAGGAGGCAAAGTTCATCCTCAGAGTGACTTTGCATAGAAAACTCAAAGCAAAAGGCAAAAAGGGAGAAGAGAAGGGAAAAATCTTCTTTTGGGTGAAAGAGCAGGAACCAGGACTTATCCTGCCCTGGCTTTCCTCCTAACTCTCAACGTGGATTCTTGGTTTTCCTGCCTCCCTTAGGGAGCAGCTGGGAGGAATATCCCACAAACACACTTCATCTGGCCCTTCAGGGATGAGACAATCTTGGGATGAGATGATTTTCAGCCACACTGGCATGTGCTCTGGTGCCTGGTGAGCTGGAGATGTCTGCGCTGTGGGCATCCACCACGGGCAGAAGGCTCCAGGGATCTCTGTTGCTCATAAATTTACATGTTGAAAACGAAATTTTCCAGAAGCATATGGAGTTTTTTTCAGCAATTTGTGAGATTTTTCCCAGACTTTTTCAGTTCTCATTGAGGGTTAAAGCCCCAAAAGAATGAATCTCCATGGGGTGGGTTGAGAGATCACGATGGCAAGATATTGTTGGGAATTGCAGAGAGAGGTGAAAATTGATAATAATGGAAATTTGAAATAGAGCGCTGGCTTTGGGAAGAGTTTTGGGCAAGCCATTGAGATTACTGAGAACTGCTTTTCCTGTGCTGTAGAAACACTCAGTGCCTTATCTGCCTTCAGGAAAACCTCTTATCCAGAGGATGCTGTGAAATCAAAATGCTTCTCCTAAGTGGTTTTAGGACTGAGGGGGATATATCTCACCTGGATTTGTGCAATCCCAGGCTACAGACAGCTTAGGTTTATTCAGACCCTTATGAAATTATTGCCACAAATCTTTCCCGAAATGACTTAGAGAATGCAGGTCTTTGCCTGAATGGATTTATGCTATCTCCAGAGAACCAACTGATAGTTCTCACCCTCCATGGTCCTCGTGGGGAGGAAGAGCAGACAGCTCTTGGAGAATGCATTTTGAAACACTTTTGGAGAGGCCACTGCTGATTTCTGCCTGGCACAGGTTTGACCACACGCTCGATGGGGCTCAAAGCCCTTGAGTCTGAAGGCAGCAGTAGCAGAACCTGAGTAAAAATGTCCCGTCTTGACACAAAGCGATGGGATTTTCTCTGTGCTGCCAATAAAAATGGGCGGCAAAAAGGCTGTGTGTGTCTTACATCGTCAGAAGACTTCAGAGATCTTTATCTGATGCACAGGATGTGTGCTGCTTGCTTTTCCCTGGACTAAATATCATTCCCGGGAGAACAAGTGCTCTGCCTCATCTCTGCATTTCAGAGCTCAGGGTGTGTATAATTATTATTTCTACTCAAGGTTTTGCTTCAAGTGTCCTTAGGCTCTCCTCATCAATGTCAGTCTCCTAAACCCTTTTACATGCGAGTTCGTATGAGCTGCTTCTCTGTTCCGCCACCCCATTTTGATCTTCTTTTATGTTTTTAATATATATGTGTATAATAAAGCACTGAACCCAAAGTGAACACTTTCTTCCAATTAAGGCCCTACCAGAGCACAGATGAGTGGAATAATTGCCTCGCTTGTTTTACACAGAACACTCTATTAGTGGTTTGATCTGGGATTCAACATTCACCCAGAGTATTTAGTCTTTTTGGTTTTGTTTTTTTTTCTTTTTAGCCGTCAGCAGCGCATGAAAAGACAGGTGCAGACTCTGCCAGGCCAGCCTGAGATTCCGACAAGCTGTTGGTAACCAGCAGCGCCATTTCTCTGTTTCATCTTTTCCACTCCTCTTGTATTTGGAAGGATTTTCATCTGCCTTTTTTTTTTTTTGTTACCTTGACATCTTTTTTATTCATGGAATGTGTATTTTTTTCCTTGAGCCTTCCACTTAGTTGCACCCTGTGTAGTGTAGTGCACAGGATGAAAGGCGTTATATGATTTGAGTTTAATGTTCAAAAGTCCTCAAGCTGGTTTATCCAAAGATCCTCCCTGTATAATTGTATACTTAGAATTCGGCTGCAGTGTAACAGGGCAAGAGCCCTGTGTTCTGTCTGGAACTGTTTATTTTTAAGCAAATAGGAATGGGGAAAAGGTGAGGAAATTGCCAACATAAGAAAATGTATTCAGCCGAGTTTCAGAAAAACCTACCCCAGGGTTTGATGTATTCTGGAATTAGATTGGATTTAAAGGCAGTGAATAGGAGAAAAATTAGCCATCTGGAGAGATGAGGATTAAAATTTAAAAGTAAGAGAAAGATTTTTAGGCATGTCTAAATCAAGGAATCAACCCTTTTGGGCCAGGTCCTGTACAAAAATGTCATACAAAGTATGTAAGTGATTCTGGGATTTGAATCCTCCTCCTACATGTATTTCTCTGTAGATGCATTTTCATTCACTTTATTAATATAATGAACGCAAATTACTTAAATGAGAAAATGAGTTACCTGATTGCAGATAATTTGAGTCAATCGGCTCCTAACTGGATGTTGTGGTTTAACCCCAGCTCAGCCCTGCTCACCCACAGCCCCGTGCTGGGTGGGGGAGAGGGCGGGGAGGGAAAGAGGGAGGAATCTCACCTGTGGGTGGAGATTTGAGGGTCAGACAGTGACAGGGAGAGCAAAAGCCGTGAGGCCAAGCAAAGCAAAACCAAGAATTCATTCCCCGCTTGCCGCCAGGAAGGCTCAGCTACCCTCAGTCCAGCAGGGCTCTCACCCAGAGCAGTGGGGTCAGACGGGCTCAGCTGTGCAGCGCCGGTTTGTGCCCTGCTGCAGGGAGCAGCAGAAAACACCTTGGCACTGCCAGCGCTGCTCAGCTAAAACAGCCCCGTGTTACCAACCACCTTCCAGCACAAATCCAAAATTCAGCCCTGTACCAACCTATGGGGGAAAAAAAATTAACCCTGCCCCAGCCACAGCCAGCAAGAGAACTGTCCCCGTGCTCCTTTAGGATCTGTTAATGTGATCTTCACATCTGAGACTGAATATACTGCTGTTATGAAAAGTATTTACAGCCTCCAGCTGCAGTGCTCTGTGAAAACATGGCAGAAAAGTAAAACAGATAAATCATAAAGACAAAGAAAGAGGAGAAAGGAAGCTCGACTGTGTCATTTTATTGGGGGGATAGGAACACAGGGAGATTAATGGTTTCATTTGGAGTTACAGCACAGCCTGTGACAGGATCAGGAGCAGAATCCAGGTCTTTTGTTGAAAATTGGATTTTTGATGAAAAACTTCATGCACTTTCTAAAATTAGGAAATTTTCACTTTGCCTCACCAGGAGCATCTTCCAAGGGTGTTGGGAACCTGGAGGCAGAGGGGAGAGGTCTCTCAACTCCCATCAGTCTGGACTCATTCTGGCTTTGAATTCAATGGCTTGCTGAGAAAGCTGATGTTCAGCAGTCAAGGAAGGGTGCCAGGCCAGGAGGGACCTCACAGAAATTTTGTTAAAGATGCGTAACATTAAACTCCTGTGAAATTTTATGTATTTTTACTAGAAAATATCAACCCTTGTTAAAATGATACTTTAAAAATTCTGAGATTTAGCATTCTCATTGATGCAGATCACTTCTCCTATAAAACTGTGAAACTCCCTTAATTTCACACCTGTCAATACTAAACCACCATCTTGTGAATATTTCACCAGAAGAAAAAATAAAAGAAATTCAATAAAGCTTTTGCAGCATTTCTCAAGCAATCTTGAAATGTCCTGAGGTATGATTAAGGAAAGAAAAAAAACCTTCATGACATTTTGGTGGGAAATATGTATTCAGCTCTGCTCACAGAATTCCAGAAAGGAAATTAATTCCACATAAAATGGCAGCCTCCTTAGACTAAGTAATGAGAACAACTGTGTGCTACAGAAAGACTGAAATAACAACCAGAGTTAGTGTGGGTTTAATAGGCTGTACCTGCTCCTCTGTTACAGAGAGAGGAAAAGAAGAGGGGATGGAAGAGACCACAGAAACCTCCAGTGTGGGTCATGGAGACCTTCGCCCCCCAGGGATGGCAGAAACAGTGAACAGACCCAGAATCACTGGATCATTAAGTTTGGGAAAGATCTCCACATTCCTATAGTCCAACATTTGACTGAGCACCCCAACAGCGACTAAACCCAGAGCACTGAGTGCAACGTCCAGTGGTTCTTTGGACACCATAGGGATGGGGACCCCCTGAGCAGCCCTTTCCAGTGGTTAACTGCCCTTCCAGGGAAGAAATTCTTCCTAATACCCAGCCTGAACGTCCCCTGGCACAGCTTGAGGCCGTTTCCTCCTGTCCTGTCTCTTGTTCCCTGGGAGAAGAGACTGAGGCCCTCCTCCCCAGGGTCCTGTCCAGGAGTGGAAGAGAGCAGGGAGAACTCCCACAAGATGTCTCTACTCCAGGATAAACAACCCCAGCACATTCAGCTGCTCCTCATAGGATTTATGGTCCTCATCTTTACAGGATTTTTGTTCCAGAACCCTCCTCAGCTCTGTTGCCCTTCTCAGGACATGCTCCAACCCTCCAATGTTCTTCTTGTTGTGAGGGTTGCTCCAACCCCTGATCTGGCAGAGCAGCCTGCAACAAAATGTCATGATGGGATCAGGGCTTATAAAACAATGAAACAATGATGGAAGATGTGGGTGGAGCTGGCATGGCCAAGGCTGGGTGTCAGCAGGGGATGCTGAGCTGCTCCCAGCCCAGCTGAGCTGATTCCACACAGGGATTTGCTTGAGGATATCTCCAGCAGAGCTTCAGAGCGAGACTTGAGCTCTCCCTGATGCCTTGGAGTGGCTGCCCAGAACAGAGGCAGACAGAGTTAGAGAACAAAGTGGGTATTTTTTAAAGGCCTTCAGCCAAAGCCTTCCAGAGGCTACACCCAGGATGGACAATGGTCACGGTTTTTCAGACAATATTCAGTTTGGTCTATTTGCATAGCAGGGGTTAATCCCCCAATTACAGCTTCAGGTAATGAAGTCATTTACCCCCAGTTTCCTCCCCCCCTTTTACTTTTTTTATACTTTTCAGGGCGTGAGGCGGAGGGTTTCCTTGAGTTTCAGGCCTAGAGAAATTCTTTTGTCTGACCAAAATGTGAAGACAGTAGCTAGCCCTCTATATGGAGTTTAGAGTTATACAGTAATGCAGTACAGCATTTGGAAAATATAAAAGCTAAAATCCTAAGACATCAACCCTTCTGAATTCTGAGATATCTGTGCGACCAAACCCCACCAAACACAGTCCCATCTGCATTTCCCTGTGCATCCTTCTACACCCAGTGCACAGCAGTGCCCACCTGAGAGACTTGTTCTCAGATAATATTTATATTTGCTGTGTTGTTTTGTATTTGCTGTGTTGTTTTGCTGTTCTGGTTTTTGGTGGGTTTTTTTGGGTGTTTTTTTTCTCTTCCCCTGCAGAAATCACTCGACTGCTGAAAAGTAACCAGAGTTTTTCCCTCCACTTCCCTCTTGCAGCAGCAAGGGCACAGTGGCACCAATGGAAAATTGCTTTGGTACCTTGAACTGTAAATGATGTTATTTTCATGATTCATCAAGTCCGTCTGAAGCAGAGGTGGCGTGTCAGTAAGGCTAGGCAAAGTTTAGAACATAATAGGGCCCAAGAGGTGAGAGACTTGTCTTTCACTGCAGTGGTGCATCTTTGAAGTGACTGCTGGAAATAATTAGGTTCCTTGATTTCCATTGCCATTTGCTGCTCTTCACACTAATCAGAGGAACAGCACATTTGCATGAACTGGAGGGAATAAAAGTTTTTTTATTAGAATGAGCCCAAAATAAAGAGAGGCCTCTCTTGGCTTCAGAATTCATTGTCCCTGCATTTCTACAGTGCACTTCATGTCTGGCCAAAAATGAGGTGAAAAATGTATCTTTAATATTTATTAAAGAGCCTCAGATTTTTATAATCTTTAAACTTTGGTCCCACTAAATATTCCAAACTATTTTATTTATTAATAAATGTTTCATTCTGTCTTTTCCAAAACCTGAATGAAGCTCTCAGGTCACAGAGCCTGGGAGATGATTCACAGAGGGGAAATTGAATAAAATCTGATTTCTAATCACTTTGTAGAATTTTTTCAGGACTTTAGGGGTCCAGTGTCTAAAGAAGGTAGTGGGAGTTGTGCTGTCTGACCTTTCCCGTCCAAACTCAGCATTAATTTATAGTTCTTTTATGATCCTGAGCACATCAGCTTCACCTCTCTGTATCTCATTTTATCTATATGTAAAATTAGAAGAGTGAAAACATGACCCTATTCTACAAAGGTGTAACAGGTCTTAATAAATTCCTGATATTAAACTGCTGTGAAGGCTTTGCTTTATGAAATGCAGACAGTGTTTTCAAAAGAGCTCAGCTCCTATTTAGACAGCTCTGCAAGAACCTGGGGCACTGAGGGTGTTTTATGTCCTGAATCTTTGCTAATATATGGTTATGAGAACCAGTGTTCTCAGTGGGACCCTGAGCTCTTAAAGCAACCCAGATTTTACTCAGATGCCAAAACTGAATGAACGCTTTTTGGAAGGGGGCTCTGATTCCCATCCAGGTCCAGTCCTTCATCACTCTTTGGTGTTGCTCTGAATATGGATTGAGGGAAAAAATGCCAATATCTGTGGACTCAGATATTTAATCATGGAAACTAGGGCAGCTCCATTGGAATTCATGTTTTCTGCAAATTTTTATTGAACTAATGGAGAAGTTATCTACCTTCACCTGTTTTAAGAGTTGGAGGAAACTCTTCCCGTGATCTCTAAGTGTGTATATTGCAGGATGAAGGGGGAAAGCAGAGGGGTTAGAGCTCAGAGCTTTAAAAACATTCAAGAACATGCAGAATGCAAGGTAAAATGTTATTTCTTGGGAGGCCAATTCTTTAAACCAAGAAATACCATATCAACATGGTGTATGACTTATGACAACTGTGTATTTGCCCCTGTAGAACCATGAGACACATGAACTTGGACCAGATTCAAAATAGAACCAAACATGACACTGTTTGAAGATGACATTCATCTCTCCTTCCTTTAATGATGTAAAAATTTGCTGTTTAACCTTGCCCAGTTTCCTCAGCTGCCTCAACAGCCAAGGGAGGGGATGCAGCTTCTCTGGGAAAGGTTTATAAAACAGGATGAGCAACACTTCAGAGATGTCTATCCATCTTTATGTTAATAATAAAACGAGCCTGGAAGCTACCTTTAGCAATTCACATAAATTCAGATTACTGAGGTGAAACACGTTGCATGTTAACTGTAGCAATTGTCATCCTGGGGACAGGCAGAATTACAGCAGCTGCTGGCAGCAAATCCGTGTGCTACGACTTGCTCTGAGTGGCCGAGTTTTAAGTTCATTTAAACCTTATTCTGTGATGTTTCTTTAGAAAAAAAATTAAATTTAAAAGCTCTTTTTGTGTCCACTGTTGATTTCTTATCAGGTTTACAGGTGATTGTCTCATCTCCAGACCAATTAATTGCAGTGATTGCTGGAGGGGAGCCTGTTTGCCTGCCTGAAATCACCTACTTGTGACTTAAGATCTCTCCTAGCAAATTCAACTCCATCCACAGCTGACCCAAAGATAATGTATCACTCACAGCTCCAGCTCTCCTGGTGCAGATGGATTTCAGAGAGAATAAGATCAGCCCAGACTGGGGTCATTTTTCAGTAGCAATTCAGAGAATTTTTCCTTCCTTCACCCTTCTTTTTGAGGAAGGGAATCCCTGTTTGCAGAGATTGTTGCATCAAATCTCAAACCTTTGCAGAGGTTCTTGTTTGAGTTCTGCTTGGAATGAAGATGTGCTCAAGTGTGAATTTCTCTGCTCTTCCGGCTGCTCTTCAAAACTTGCCAATTCTTCATAGGAGCCCCACATCCCCTCCCAAATCCTCCAAAGAACAAGTTTGCCTTGCCTTAAGAGCCACATTGGAAGCACAGTTAATTCACTTTTGTAATCTCTCCAGAGTGATAACAACAACAACAGCAACANGGGATTTGTTTTACTTCTATCCCAAGCTGCCAGATTCATGCAGTGCCACTGAAATTTTAGGAGCATTGAAGTTGTTGCTGGTGAACTGCATGGGGCTGTCTTGAAAACAAGGTCCGTTCCCCCAGCAGCCCGAGGCAGGGAGCAGGCCTTCTCCTGCTAATTTTTTTCTTTGAAGGCAGAATTAAAAAAAAAACGTAAGTGAAAAGAGAACAAAACCCATGAAGGTGCCTCAGCATTTTTGTTTGGAAACAAAGCATTAGTAAAGTTTTGCTTTAACTCCCGTAAATCTTAGTTACATTTTTTTTTACAGTTTTTTTAAATGCTGAACATGTAGCTAAATTCAAAGGCACAGTGGGAAAGAGCCATAAGCTTGAATCCTAGGGGTTGCAGTTTCCAGTAAACATTTCTTTTCCTGCCATCAGTGGAAGGCTTCCATGGCTGGATTTAACCTGGGGGTTCCTCACTGGCAATCAAGACCTTTTGGTCCCTGAAAGCCAATTCCCTGATTCTTTACCTTTTGGAAATGAAGGGGAGAAACAGAATAGCTTTCTTAATTAAACAGGCAAATCCTCATGACCTGGACAGCTGCTGAGATGCTTTTTTAGGACACCTGCAGGATGTCTTCAGTAGATTTATGAGTTACAATCCTGATTTGCAGCTGTTAAGGAATGCAGTTTGATATATCAAAGGTGCATGATTCCCTTATCCCATGGAATCTCATTTTCTTACAGGTAGATTTTTCTCTTTACAGGTAAGGGTTTTTTTGCTTTAAGACAAATTGTTGAAGACTCTGTTGCATATCGCATGGGGGACAGACATAATTGAGGTGGGCTGAAAATCATTCCAAGGTTCTCAATATTTCCATCAGACTCTGAACCTGTCCCAGGCAGCAGCAAACTGTGGTTGACAGCAAAAGTGGTTTTGACTCCTTGTGAGCAGAAGCTGAGTTTCTATTTCCTCTGTTAGAATCATAGAATCCCAGAATGGTTTGGGTTGGAAGAGACCTAAAGGATCATCCTGTTCCAGCTCCCTGTCATGGCAGGGACACCTCCCATGGTCCCAGAGTGCTCCCAGCCCTGTCCAGCCTGGCCTTGGGCACTGCCAGGGATCCAGGGGCAGCCACAGCTGCTCTGGGCACCCTGTGCCAGGGCCTGCCCACCCTACTAGGGGACAATTCCTTCTCTATATCCAACCTAAATGGTCCCTCTGTCAGTCTGAAGCCGCTTCTGTGAGGTCTCCCCACAACCTTCCCTTCTCCAGGCTGAACAGCCCCAACTTACTCATCCTGTTCATGCAGATGATTTAGAACTGGCTGCTAAAAGATACAGGCTCAAAAAATGCCTTCTGACTCTACACTTTAAAAGTTCAGGTTTCTGAACAAGTCAGGGTCTGTGGGCACACACTGCTGTGGGAATTTTGGACTAAATGCTCTGCTCCTTTGCAATAGTGAAGATTCTCCTTTGTGATTTGAATTTGGGATCTCTGGCCACCGCTAAATTACCTAAAGCTCTTTTCTGGCTCTCATCTGTTTTGGGGGAAAAACTGGATCCAAGCTGTTGCATATAGTCTCCATACATTCAAAACCAGAGAATACAGGTGTTTTTAAATGAGGTGGGGTACCTAACGGCAGCAAGGAAATTGTGCAGAGTGCTTTCCTCAAGGAGAACAAGGGGTCACTCACTCCTGGGACCTCGCTGAGGTTTCACAGCCGAGGTTCTCCCATTCCCTGGGGGGGGAGAGAGCTCGGCATGGAACATGGAGAGAGCTGGGAGACAGTGGGCTCCTTTACCCAGAACTTTGGTCAGCTGGGGGCAGCCTCTGAATGTGACCTGGATGTTTTCCTTCCCTCAGTTCTGAATTTCATCCTCAAATCTTGGCTGTGAGAATGAGCAGCGCTGCTGCCACTGCTTCCCAGTAGGGAACGGGGACATGGAGACATTGCTTGCCTTCCTAAAATCCTAATTGTGGCTTGAGGGCCACTGGGGGTGGCAGCAGCTGAACAAGGAATTGATCACAAGGCTTCTGACAGCACCCTAATGATTAGAATAGCTGGCTTTATCTGCAAATAGGTGTAATTAATTTCTTTTTCCCAGCTTTCTGTATGTATTGCCTTCTGAGACAGCAGGCTCTTTTGAAGAGGTACCATCTGATATTTTATATAGCACTTAGCAAAATATAGTCCCAATCTCACTGAGCCTCTGGGCATTACCATAATCAGTGCATTAGGGGTCATTTTTTCAGGCAGAGATTTGAAAATAACTTTGAGGAGTCTCTTCTAAGGAAAGTTTTTTGTTTGCTGCTCTCTGGAGAGGAGATAGAGAGGGGGATTTCCGTTCTCTCTCTCTCCCACATATAGCTGCACATCTATATTAAATCTTGAAGAAGATGTAAGTCCTCTGTTCCCCCAAAAGAAGTGGAGCATTCTGGGTGTTTTGGAGGAGAAAAAAAAATTATGTTTTGAAAGAGCCAAGATATTTAGCTTTGAAAATTAGCTACTCAGCAGGCCAGCATTAAAATTAATTTAATGGAGTGTAAATTAACATACTTGACACTTTTTTGATCATTTTTCATAGACAGTGCTGACCGATGGAAATAAAAGCTTTTTTCTCCCATGAGTTCAGGACAAGAAAATTCACAAATTTGCCATTCCCACCCCATGGAATGCTTTTCTCTTCAGGAGTCAGAGTAGTTCATCGCGTGTAAGTCTATAAATATTAAACATTAGCATTTGCTTTTGCATATGATAAACTGATGGTTTAGTGGGGAACTTGGCAGTGCTGCTTAATGGATGGACTTGATGATCTCAGAGGGCTTTTCCAACCTGAATGGTTCTGTTATTCTTTGACTTAAAGAAAAAATGTTTCATTCACTAGCAAGGAAATGTGTAAAAAAATTCTCTTTCAAGTAATCTGTGAAAATTAATTAAGTTCACTCTCAGTTTATGGCAAGGATTCTCTAAAAAGTACAGGGGGATATTTATAACCTTGTCCAAAAATGTCACATAGTGAAACTTTTGATATGTTGATAAGTGATAAGAATGTCATTTGAGGTTTATTTTTTAAATAATAATGTAATTGTCATTGTAAAATGCCTCGTAGTTGGGACAGATTAAATTACCGCAAAACCCATTACTGAAATTCATAACCCCCCATAAATGTAAAGTGTTTGCTGCTGTGCCATAAATAACCACTCTCATTCCAGGAAAATGAGGTGCAGGAAATAAATTAACAAAATCCAAACACACAGGACATTAGGTTACAAAAATTTGCTGTAGAGGAGGATGATGGGAACACAGCAGAGCCCAGGGGAGAGGCAAATTCAATGTTTAATTATGGCCTCAGCAAATCATGCCCCCTCTGTGTGTTTTGCCATATTGACGTGTTTCAAAGATTATTTCACAGTCCAGTTCAATAGCTCTGGTAAAGCATGTGCATTTCAGATGTCATTATACTTGAAAAGGTCTGAAGAGCCCAATATTTCTCCAAAGATGTGGAGGGATCCACTCATGGTTAAATGAAGGGAGGTAAATCAATTTTTGTTATTCGCACTCAAAAGGCTCTGGGTCTCATTTTCCATCCTTTGCACTCTCGGTGATCAGTTCACCTTGTGTTTTCTGGAAATGAAAATACAGTGGATATTTCAGAACTTTCTGTCAGCTGAAATGGCCACAACCAAGTTCTGATATATGGCAGGTTTGAGCTTTCGGCTGGAGCTTGGCATCAGCCTGGAAAAGGAACCAGGCTGCAACAATTCCTGTTGGAAAGAGGATGGGAAGGCTGGGAAGGGACATAACTGGTGGGAAAAGGAGATTTTAAACAACTTAATTGTGATACAGGAATGGCATCTGTAGTCAACATATTGAACTGATAAACAATGCAGCTGGTACAGCTTTCACACAGAGAAGTAAATGCCATGGCCATATGCAATTCATTACTGAGGATAATTGGGGAATTACCAAAAAAACCACAGAAAAACAACAAAAAAAAAAGGAAAGACATTTTAGGAAAAGGGGAGAAATTGGATCACCAGAGAGAATCTGTGTCTGTGACAGACCAGATGAGACTCCCAGCTCTCACTTCTGGCCAAGGCAGGCAGGTACCACCAGCACCTTTCCTGATCCAGGGTAATGCCCTGGGCACTGTTGATAACACAGTAATGTTTTCTGGGGGACAAAAAACCAACACACACACAAAAAAAGGGAAGACAAGAAAATGATGGGAAATTAATTTCCAAATGTCAGTTCCGGGCATGTATCCTCACTCCAATTTTCCAGCCAGGTCCCAGTCTGTTGACCTGAAGTGAAATCCCATAATTTCAAAGCAATATTAAGCCTCTCTACATGAATATTTTGATTACAGTCTATCCCCCAAAATGCAGCTGGTCCATGGTTTGAAGCTGGAATAGGTTCTAGAGCTGAGTGCAGGCACTGAAGGCATTTTGGAGGATGGAGGGGTTCAAGGATGGAACACTTCTGCTCTGCAGCCAATTACCACCTGAACTCACCAGGATGGTCTCCCTTATACATTTAACAGAACCAGCTGGAGCTCACCTTGAAGGCACTCCCGATACAGTCCTGTAGATGTGAAATAAAACTAAAGACTCCTTATTAATCAGTTGGAAACTCAGCGACAGCTGCCGAAAAATAAAAAGTTACAAAAACTCTCAGCTTTTCAATAGGGTTTCACGTTAGCACTGTAAATTAATGTAAATGTCACTTTAAAAGAGAATACGGAATCGAAACCTAATAAAGCAGCACAGCTCTGCAGGGGTGGTGAGTAAATTGAGGGAATATTTGATTAGATTTCAAATGCTGCTCTTTAATTTGTGTGCTCTCACTTATTTCCCCCCGCCCCTCCCCACGCTTTTCTCATCTATTATATCTGCTGGCACAGAGTGAATTTTGCAGTTGTACCTGAAAGGTCTCTCTCTTTGCTGGATGATAACCCACATTAGCTCGGAGCCGTGTGGTGATGACTCCCTCCAGCCCGTGCTGCAGCAGCAGCTGGGGAGACACGAGCAGCACGAATTCCCTGCCAGGGTTCTGTGCCTGTGACACCAGCAACGGGATCCTGTTCACCCCGTGCCCCTCATGAGCTGAAAATAAGTGAAGGACTGCAGCCCAAACAGCCTCCAGTCACATCCCGTGATGGAAAGGCAGGTCCTCCTTTGGCTCCCTCTGTGGAGCACAGCCATGCTAAGATAAAGCAAACTGTGAGGGTGGGCCGTGTTGGCAGGCACCTGCAATCCCAAGGACAGGTGCTTTTGGATTAAATCAAAGGATTTCAGCAGAACGGGATTGAAGGACTTGGTGAAAGCTCCCATGTGTTTCCAACTCACAGAGCAGGTACCAGTGAGTCCCTTCTAACCCTGGAAATTCTATGAATTCGTCGTTCTATTTGTACCAGGAACCAACATAGTCTGCAGCTCATGTCCACAGTGACCCAACTGAACAGGCTCAGGACATCCCCTGGTCTCTTTTCCTGACCACCAAACTTTTCAGTGATTTGGGACCCGCTGGGATAACAGTGCCAAGATATGACTGCAAGGCACAACTCCAGGGACATTTTCTGGCTCTTAAAAGCTCACACTCTGGCAGAAAGCTCTGCTCTGGCTTAGGAACAGATCCTGTGTAGCAGAGATAATGGTCTGAAATCTCTGTGGCCTTTATCTACTTCTCTTTCCCTCAGTGAATTGCTGCTGTGGGCTGGCTGCAGCTGCAGACTGGTCACATCTGAGCTGATGGGGCTCTTATCTTCTTTCCCTGACCTTTGGCCAGACTTGCAGTAGAAACATGCTCAAAGGCTCTTCTGTCTCAGCCAGAGAGTTATCTCGGCATTGCTGGGCCTTTGCTGCTCTCTTCTCAGGTGGCATCAGTCATGTCCTTGCGGTTTTAAGGCAGAAACGAGCTCCTTCATCCTCACACATATTATTCCTTGAGTTGAGCAAAGATGGAAGTCTCCGTGTCCTTTCTATTCCCCCGCTGCTTAAGAGTCTGGCAGGACGTGATGGACTCTGTGCTTTGCTCTTGGACATCTGAGGGCTGGTCGTGGTGTGTCTGTCAGCCTGAGCCCTCTGTGTTCACATAAGAATGCTGACAGCAACAAGCCTGTGTTCCTCAGTTCCCCAGCTTGTAACGTTTCCAACACTTTCAAATCCACTCCTTTCAGGAAGGCAGGAAGCAGTGGAACAGTGGAGGCAACGTGAGGATTTTCGCAGTATTTCATTATTCCTTGCTAATTTCTGCAGGCAGCACAAGGCACTGAAGCAGCCAGGAAGAGTGCCTTCAAAATGGGGAGTCTGGAGCAGCTAAAGGTGCATCCTGATGGGTGAAAAAAACAGTGGAGAAGGGAACTTGGTTAGAAAATATCCAGCCTGAATGAGGCAAGCACACTCCCTTCCCTCCCTGAACAGGACCATGTGGATTTTAGTTTTAGTGTTTGCTCCTCTTGCTGCGGAAGTGCCCTGGGACAGATAAGAGTGATAAGCAACATAAATTAATGAAGCACAGGCTCTGTTCTGCTTGAGTGGGAGAAGAGCTGGGAATAGGGAGCAGAACTGCTGCTGCAATGCAAAGTTTGGCCACATGACACATCAGTTTTGCCTTCTCTAAGAGCTGAGATAAGACAGTGATTCAGCTGAGGGAAGATGAGGCCGACACTTTCCCTGTATCCTTACTCATACAAAGGATGTCCGAGTTACTGGACACTGCCTGATCTGTTTTTGTCCAGGCATTACCAAAATTGCTAAAATGGCCAGTTCCCTGCTGAAACAGTTCCTTTGGGTGCTACCCCTTCTTCCCCCAATGGTTTGTGGATTTGGTGGTGTAGCAATTTGGCCATGACTCACCGCTTTACAGATCCTGTCGCAAAGCTAAATTTATAGCAAATGAGAAAAGGTCAGGACTTTCAGCAGAAACAGACTGATGAGAAAACTCCTAATGAGTTTTTCTTGGAGATCATCAAACTGCCAGAGGAAACCTCCCAAAAAAAAATCAACCATAAAGGCAAAACTTAACTTTCCTTTGATGTTCTCCTCTACACAGCCATTTTGAGCAGTCCCAAAATTCTAAAAGGCAAGATCACAGTAATGGCAATATTCTGCTCCTCTCCCCTCCATCTCAAAAGATGGAGATGCCTTTGAAGAACACCTGCAGCCTTGCAGGAGCTTGTAGAAAACAGTGTTGGGCAAAAGTGTAAATGCCTCCCCAGCTGGGCACTGTGATGGCAGAGAAGGACTTTGGGAAGGCTCCTTGTTTTGCGTGCACGTAGGATCCCCTCGAGCCCCAGGAAACCCTCCTTGATGATTCCCTGGTGAAATTGTGTGCCACCAGAGTGCCTGGCTCCTTTTTTATGGATTTGATTCATTTAAATTTCCTAACCCTGGACAGTAGGAATCAAAGTTACACTGCGAATGAAGTCAACCTCTAATTCCAGCCTTCCACCCTTCACCCCTTCCAACATTCTTGGGGTACTTGTCTCCCATGCTGAAGAGGATCTCTGCCCCCTTCTCCCCCAGCTGGCATTTCCAAGGGCTGGACACTCCTTTTCTTACCTCCTTCTCCTCTCACTGTTCTCCAAAACTTGTCAATCAATGCCAATTGTTGCAACAGCCAGTGGGAAGCCTCTAACCTTCTTGTCAGTGAGGTGAATAATGCAAATATTAATGAGTGGAAAACTCATTAGGAGCACTCTCACTGACAATCCACCTCTGCTGTAATACCAGGTGGCTCCTGCTACAAACAGGAGAAAAATGAGGGAGATTTTAATTCTGGCTCTACTTCCATCAGCTCCACAGCCTAGGGACTGTGTCATCCATGTGGCCATATTTTTAAGAGTGATGCTCTGCTTGCATGTTCCAGACAATATGTTTTGAAACTTATTAATCAGGAAATGTCCAATCTCTTTATGCTGAAGCATTACTAAAACAATTACTTCAAGGCTAAATGAGGTCCACTGAAGAATCACTTGATTAAAGTGGAAATTTGCAATAAATAAATATGTCAAATATTTCATTATCGATACTCCAGGGGGAAAACAACTCTGATTAAGTCAAGGAAGGGGAAAAATATTTAAATTTGAGTAAGTATGATGGACTGACTACTGTGTTGGGTGAATCAACATAACTCAAACGAATTCACTGGCTCTGTGACAGCTTGAGCGAGCTGAGTATTAGACAGAGTGTATCACTTCACAGTGGGGTTATTTTCTTAAAGAAAATGGGATGAAAATGTCTGTGTGCCATCCACTGCTCCGACATCCCCTTACTGTGCTCCTTTTTGGAGAATCCCTCCACATTCCTCTTGTTCGGGGACCCACATTTAATCCAGGGATTGTGAACTTTGCAAGCACCGCAGGATGGCTGGGAATCCTATAGAACAACAGCCAGGAATTGTCGTTTCTGGAAAGTTCATGTCCAGGTGCTATTGGTGCTGCAGAACAGCATAAGGATATTCAATTTATTATTAACACTTTAAGGAAGAGATAAGGAGTAATCACCAAGCACAAACATTTATTTTAGTGGGGAGTGGATGTACATGCTGTAAACACACAAAAGCCAGAACATTTCACATGAGGAAGGCTCTACATTTCCAAACTTGGAAGTTTATGTCTCTGAATCCCAGTTCAGAGACCAAATACATTGTGACTCAAGTAACACAAAGCCTGTGTGGAGCACCCACACGCTCCCTCTCTAGTAGTTGTACTGCTTCTCACACACATGGAATTCAGTGTAATACACAGCTGGAATTCAGAGTAATACATGGAATTCAGTGTAATACACACATGGAATTCAGTGTAATACACAGCTGGAATTCAGAGTAATACATGAAATTCAGAGTAATACATGAAATTCAGTGTAATACACACGTGGAATTCAGTGTAATACACAGCTGGAATTCAGAGTACTACAGCATGAGACAGAGGTAGAATTTACAGACTTTAATGGTTTTCTTGTGTCCTACCAAAAAACAAACAAACAAACAAACAAAAAAAACCCAACAAAAACTTGAGTCACACTGTCTGCACCTCTTGGTTGCTTTCTGGTTTTGGTACTTTTGGGGACAAGGACTGGGTCTTACAGGGTTTTGTGTTGTGTCTGGCACAGTGGGGTCTCGATCCTGATTGGAACCTCTTGTCACAGGTCACAGCAGAAGCTGCAGAAATACAGGCAGGAAAAATTGGGGGAATGTGATTACAGGATATAACAGCATAGGGAATCCTGATGCAAGGCAGCGGGACATCTGTGGGTTGGGAGAGCAACATTTTCAGGTTGTATTTCTGCAGTCAGCAAATTTGGGATCTCTTTCTTTCACCTTTCTTTGTTGTGGAAGGGCATCACTGTCCAAAAAATTTTGTTATATCAAAGTCTTGGGGCCCCTATAGCAATAGTACTGTATAAAAGACAAGTATACTTTAAGCCGTTAAGTGTATAAAAATCAGGCAGTGTTCGAGTAACCAATAGAAAACCCACAAAACATCACAAGAGTGTTCCAATACCTGAATAAATTCAGCTTTTCTTTTCACACAGAGCTAACTTCGAAGTGGCCAAATACCCACATACTTATTAATACAGCTGTTTCTTCCGCTGCAAAAGAATTCAAAAAGAAAATCTTATCATTTTCTGTGAAGAATCTTGAAAAATTTTACTCATAAGGGTATTTTCATAGAAAATGTTTTAATCTTTTATAATTAGGGAATAGAATGACACTGCCTCTTCCACTGAATTAAAAGCAGTGTTCTTCTCCATGGTAGAAAAACTTAGAGTGCAATACTGATGCTCTCTGTAAGGCACCTCTAGCACATAAATAGGCCTTGGAGTCACTGCAATAATTTTATGTGTTGCTCACCAAAGGAACTGATTTTTTTTTTTTTTTTTGATTTTCCAGAAAACAGAGGTGTATTACATTTATACTTTTGGTTGAAAGAAATTCCATTTTTTACCAGTTACATGATGGGGAGGAGCAGCCAGGTAACTCAAACTGGAGTAATGTGAGAAGGAGTAATGTTTGAAAGTTGGTTTTTTTTTGTGATTTTTCCCTTAGGCGGGTTTATATAAGACAGAACTTCTGATGGAGTGTGATGAGTGTTTTCAGATAAACAGGTTTCAGTTCAGGAAAAAGAAGTTGGTATAAATTAGTAGCTGAACTTCTTCCATGGAGAAAAGGGGGAATCTTAAAAGATCACTAGGAGTTTCCATTGTTATATTTCAGCTTAAAAATCAAACAGAAAGATATTTTCAAAATAAAGCAAGGGATCTTCCATTTATGCTCAGAAAAAATGAGTAGAAGAGTCTTTTTAAGTCTAGCAGAAAAACTTCACACAGTTGCCGACACAGAAATGCATTGAGTGGTTTTGTTTTGTTTTTTTTAAGTATTAATTAATTACTAGAACATCTACCATGGGATTTGGATAATTTCCTATTTCTGTGCAGCCTGGTTGTGTGTCTCAGAGCCAGTCCAGCAGCACTGAGTTGTGTGTTTCAACACCCATCACTGGAGCACTCCTTACCCATTCTCTTCCTATCAATGAACCTTTGACGTTCCCTGTCTCATTCAAATAAGGGCTGTGGTTTGGAGCACAACATCTGATGTCAGCTCCAGTGGCTTGAGAGGCCCAGAGATATCTCATGAGGATAATGATTTTATATTGAAGCAAATTAGTCTGACAGCTGGAGTGGGGCTGTCGCCACAATGGCTCACAACCAATTACGTATTTTTTTTCCTCTGTATAAGCAGTGCTTGCATGCCATCACTAAAATGCCACACTAATGAAATGAAGCAGGAAAGAACAAAAAGTAGCCCAGTCTCCAAAGTATGTGTCCCTGCCACGAAATGCTTGTTCCCTTCTGCTTCTCAGAGCAGCCCCTGCCTCCATCCATCCCAAGTGATCCCAATCCCAGGTGATTTTCAGTGCTAATGCCTCATCTTGGGCCTTCCTTGTGGTTATGTGAGCAGAAGAAATCCTGTGCCATGGCACGAGATTGGGATTCAGAGTAGGACTGAACTGCCCCTGATCCAAACATGCTGATTCTGGCTTTATTCCAAAGACTGCCTGCCAAGGCACTCAGGGCTTCCAGGTCTTCCCTCTACCCCTCTGACTGGGCAGAGCCTTGCAGAGCTCTGTGGCTGTTGCCCCAGGCTATGTTTCTGATTTATTTGTAATCCTTTGAAAGCAATAGCCATTTCTGGCAGATGAATTATATTCTGTCGAGAAGCAGCAGGGGATGGCTGGGACCGACTCTCTCCCTCTCTCCCTGAATTCTAATTTAAAGAGAGGAAACAAGATTTCATTGAATTTTAACAAATTAACCATTAATCACTTATGAAAACCTCCTGACGAGGACATGGATTGCCTGGGTTATGAATGGGAACAGCTTCATTTTGCTGTGATTGTTCGACCAAGTTAATCCCCAGCTCTCCTCTTTCCCTCTGTCGTGCTCCTCACCTTGCTCCCTGTCTCCCTCACTGCTGCCTGCTCCTGTCTCCTCTCCCCCAGCTCCACCCACCACACACTCCTTGCTCCGTCTTCTCCTCTTCCCTGGATGCACAGCCCCTGCTGAACCCATCTCTGAAACATTTTTGATGTCATGCTGAATATGGAAATTAAGGAAAAAACAAAGTCTTACGCCGGCTGTGTGGTGTGAATATTTATGAGGAAGCCAGCAAGGAAGCTAAATAGGAGGTGTGAGGGAGCCAGCCAGTGAGGATGGCAGGGAATGGCAGCTGACAAGGGCTCATTCAGCAGCACATCCCTGGCTGCCAGCAGCGTCCCAGGGAATGAGTGCCATGTGAGTGACAGAGCAGCCTTGCCTGGGCAACAAAATAAAAAACTAAGTTGCAGCTGTTTCTCTGCTTTCTCTTTATTCCTTCCTTCTCTAGCTGATCAATTCCAGCTACAAAAATAATAATAAAAAAATCTTGGATGTCGTTCAGCTGCAGCAGACGATTAGGCCTTAAAAATCAATGTTTATGTTCAACAGGACTGTAAAACCCAATGCTTCCTTCTGCTTATCAAATCAGGACTGGAATCAGAAAAGCCCCTTGGCTCCTCGCACAGGGGTCAGGGATGGTGGCAGAGGGGTGAAATTCTAAATCAGGGCTCTCTCCTGTGCTCTTTCTCCTCCTGCCGCCCCAACCCCACATTCTGTAGCAGAGTCTTTCCCACAGGGAGGCGTTGCTCAGACAGAACCACACCAAGGCCCAGGCATGGGTGAGTGAGACCAGACACCTGGTGGGAGGAGAGATCCCATGAGAGATCCCACGAGTGTGTCCTTTGGAGTCAGGCCCTGATGGAGATCTGAAAAATGCCAAACTTTTGGGGTTTTCTGGCCTTAGGATGAAGTAGACCTGAGAAGGAGATCGATCAGAGGCTGCATGAGTAAAACAAGAGTCCTGAAGTAAATCATGGATCCTTCTGTTTGCTCTGGGTTCTGCAGAGCCCCTGCAAGGTGATTATCCTGATGCTGCACTGTTGGGACACGGTTATTCCTGCTTCATGTGGAGCAAAGAGAGAAACTCTGCCTCTTCAGACCACAGCCTTTTGGGTAATAAACCCTGATTCTGCCACAGAGATGCTAATGATTTACCCGGTGTCTGAATTTAATAGAAAATAAAGCAACTTTTTGATTGTAGGGTGTGCAAACCCCACATGTGACTGAACTGTGCTCTTTTCCTGAATAACATCACAATTCCTCTCCCTTGGCTGCATGGCATCACTTTTCAGTGTCCTGAGCATGGCAGGTCCTCCCAGAAAGCATGTCTTAAATGATCTGGCAAATTAGCTGCCCAAAGAATGAGTGGCCAGGAGAATCACTGGCCCAGAAGGCACCACATCCAAACTATGTTCAAACCATATCCAAATACCGGCCAGGCTGTTAAACGTCTACACTGCTGGACAGCTCAGGCACTACCCCACTGAAGCCACACAGAACAGTGCTCTTCTTCAGAGAATTTTCCTAGCCCACAGCCAGGATCTTCCCCATTGAGTATTTTTGTCAGTTCCCCTTCAGAGGGATCTGGACTGACCCTTCCCATGTCCACTTGCAAAATGAAACAAATTTTTGTAAAGATGTAGGACTGGGAGTCTCCCTCCTTAACAAAAACCTCTTCCCAATGATCTAGAACCTTCTCTGACAGAGCTGGGAACTCTTTTCACTTCCAGACACCTTTTGTGGGCTGGACGTTGCCTGCTCCATCTGGGTTAATCCTTCTCCCTGCACACACCACATTTCTGGCTGTAGAGTTGGTGTTTCCTGATTCTTTTCACCCTTTCCCCACAAAACCTTCCAGAGAGGAGCCCAGAACCTACAACGAGTCACAGGATGGACTTAATGGCAGAAAAGTGAAACGGGAAATGAAATAGCAAGAGGGTGAATTTAATGATGTGGCTGAAAATCCCGATGTATAAATCCCATGGGAAAGTATGCTGGAATAAATCACCAGTGCCATAAGGAAAAGGGTTTCTGCCTGGAATTGTAGCAAATAAGATGTCAGGAATGTGCAATACAGGAGGCTTTTAAATTGAAATTGATTAGGCCATCCCTCTCCATTGATAAATGGCACTGAAATCCTATACCAACCAAGGCAAAAACATCCTAAGGACACTCCTAAATTTTGTGTCTTTGCTCATCCTCCAGTTCCTATGAACATTTATATGGCTTGTATGGGTGAAAAAAAAATAAAAAAGAAACAAAAAGAAAAATCTAAGTTTTCTTATTTCCAGGGGAGCTTAGGTATGGCTGCAACATCAGACAAAAGACCCGAATATCCGTGTTCCCAGATGTACTGCTTGGTTATTAGCCATGATTAGTCATTTTCTCAGTCATCAAGTCATTTTAAAGATCTTTCCTCCATCATAGATTGCATTAAATCTCCACTTATTTACTCGTTGCAATCCATCAGTCATTTCAATAGTGAGCAGTTAAAAAAAATTAGGGGAGCAGAACGTTTGTTCCAGGTTTGTTTTCAGTTAAATGAGTAAATCTACACCAAAAGTATCTTACGTGACTTTTTCAATGTCTGAGTTAATGCACATTGTTTGCATGTCCAGAAGAACAAAGTTCCATTAAAAAAGATTTCTGAGAGAACTACAGCTAGGTGAGATGACCACTAATGTACAAAGCAATTTAAAACTCAGTATTTTACTTCATTGTCGCTGATGAATAAATACAAAGAGCAGCCTCTAAAACATTTTTAATTCTACAAGAGAAAGCAGCAGACAGTGAATAGAAGCTTTCTTATAATCATTTGTGAAACTACAGATAAATAGGCAAGCAGCTAACTACAGATAAATAGGCACAAGTCACTAAAATATATTAATGACTTCTCTACAGGGCTGCAGAAATGGTGCAACATCCTGACAGCGCCTCAGTGCTCCTGGACAGCTCTGCAGCAGAAAGCCCAAACAGCCCAGCTCAGAAGAGGCCATTATTTAAATAGCTGTCTCATTTCGTGTAATTTCGAGTTCAATGGTGCGGCAATTCTGCAGTATTAGATGTGCTGAATGATTATTAAAATCACGCCTATTCAAGATTAACTATGAATTAATTATGAGAGGAATTCAGAAAGTCAGATACCTTCTGAGACAGACTCAGGGGCAAGGATAGGGTAAGTGTCAAAATCTGGCACAGGCTTAACCTGATGAGAATCTTTCAAATTGTAGGTTCCTCCTCATGCCAGCAGCTCTCCAGGACAAGGGATTTCCTACACCCCAGATGTGCATGAGAGCCACACATGGCAAAGCAGAGGGGTCCTGCCCTGGGGGGTTATTTCAGGGAGTCCTGATGAGCTTGGATGCACAGAATGACACCCCTATCCCAACGAGTCCCCATGGGGGAAATCTGAGGCTCTCAATCCCTGAAGGACCTAATGAGCTCACTCATTTTGGACAGAGACCCTGAGTCCCATCAAACCCAAATTTGCAGGGTAAATTGCAGAGGATTTGGTGAGGGTTCAGGAGTTGAGTTGTACTTCACAGACAGAGCAAATCTGAGCCTTTGCCACAGTGAGCCTCAGCAGCTGGGCATTGGATTGCAGCCAGCTCATCCAGGCTCCTTCTGCTCCTCCTTCCCTTCACCTCCCAGGTCTGTGGGACTCTTTTTTGCTGCCAGCTCCACCCCGGTGTCAACCAGGCAGGAAGGAGCTTTGTGCAGAGTGAAGCAGATGGACACAGGCAAAGGGTGAAGCAGCTCCAGGTGTGTCTGTGCACAGCACAGAAAGAGAACAAATCACTCGTGTTTGTACACGGAAGGCTGTAAGAAACCAAACACCAGACAGCCTGGCTCAGAGAAGGGGCCTCTGCTGGTCTCTGCAGCGTGAGGGACATCAGCCTTTCCTCATCAATGAAAAGCTCCTTTGTGGCTCTGCACTGTGCTCTGGGGTCTGGCGAGGGAAAGGGAAGCTGCAGGTGTTTGTGGCATTTTGGTCACAGTTCTCTTGGCTGCTTGCAATAATTCATCCCCACAGCTCCTCAAGGACAGTGAGATCTCTGATGTGTCTCCATTATCTCCCAGTGTCTCAGCATGATAAAGGATGGAGCGAGCTCTGACAAGCAAAGAACAGTGGCTTAGAAGCTGCTGGAGACTCCTACCAGTGGCAGCTAAGCAGCTCTGGAGAGATGTAAAGTGATGAAACCCTTTCATGTTGACTTCATCTCCAAAGTAGTTTCTGAAGATGCAAGGTCTTGAGGAGAGGAGGGTCACCTTGTCAAAAAAATCCCTATGGATTGAAGATGAGACCTTTCCTTTGCCAAGAAAGCTCAGTGACAGGGCTGTTAAAATCTGGGTCTGCATTTCCTTCCTCTATTATGCGAGCCAAGAAAGAAAACCCAGATTTTTCAAAAACCAGAGAATTTATTTTTTAAGCCCGCAGTCTGAAAGCCACAGCGTGAACTACCAAGAGTGGGCAGTGCTCTGTGTGATCCCTTCTCTGCCTGTCTGTGAGCATTTCCTTCACCACAATGACGATCACAGAGACATGGAAGTAACAAGGGCAGGGTGGGCACTCAGAGTTCTTATCCCTTCACTCCAGGGATGTTGCTGAACCCCTCTGGGGGCGGCTGTGATGTGCAGCTGTTCCTCAGGCAGGGCACAGCTCACTGCAGTTGCCTTTCTCCCCTGAAACCACAGAGTCCTCTTTACCCCAAACCTGATGTACCTAACATGATGTAACCTGAATGCCCAGAGACACACGAGAGCCAGGCCACACCTTGTCCATTAAAAAACACCTTTCAGCTGGCAGGGATTCAGGCTTGGACCTAGTGTGTGACCACTGGATATTCCCACTTTCACCACAGGTGACCTCACGGGAATGCAGCTGTGAGCAGGCTGAATTCTCCCATTGCTGTTCTTCTTCTTCTTGCCACCCTGGTCCTCCTCAGCCATGTGGCAGTGTGGGGACAAGTGTGGCAGCACAGAGGATGTGCAAACCCACTGCACTGATGGCAGGAGGGAGAGCAAATATGATAAGGACACCTACACATGGCATTTTATAGGAAAATGGGCTATGCTGAGAGGCTGGCCCTGAGCAAAGGCCATCACACTGGACACACGCAGGAATTAAAATTGCAATCACTACTATTTTCTCAGGAATTTTTTTTCTTTCTCCACTTGTGAAATGGCCCTGAAAGAAGCACAGCTGGAGATGCATATACTGTATTTTCTCATTAGAGCTGGCTGTCTCCTCCATCTCCTCCTCACTGTTTCAAACTGTCTCCTAAGCAAAATGCAAAGCCACCAGTGTTCCAGTGAGTTCAGCATTTGGCAGAATGAGTTTGTTCATTGCTAATTAAAATAAAAGATTTCTGAGGTGCTTTGCACTTTGGTTTATTACTTTTCCTGTGTAATAGCAAATCAGAGCCCTTGTTACACTGTCAGCAGAACTATTACTATTATTATTAGTATTATTTACAGTACAACTTGTGACACTTCCTATGTTGGTGGATCTTTCACCATCTGTTAAAAAAATAATAGCAATCATTTTCTGAAATATTATTCTAATCCAAATGTTAAAATAGAACCATATGAAGCCAATTAAAAAGACTGTGTGCTGTTGATCTGAGTTACTTCAGCTCAGCTAAAGAAAAAGGAAAAAAAAAAAAAAAAGCACTGAGATTTTAAAGCAAAGATGTAGACCAGAAATCTGCAGAGATTCTGCCAGCATTCTCCTGGAATTTTAAATTTCAAGTGGAAAAATTAGTAAAAATGTCATCTTCCAAGCTAAGTTTAGGAGCCAGATATGGATCCAAATCTGGATGTAAGATTGCAACTCCAGACCAGGCTTTATGTGAATCCTTAAAAGATCAGAAAATTTCAGTTTTAATCCCTTTAATATTTAGTGCTCTTAGCTGTTTTTGTTCTTACTTGGAGTGAAATAAAAAACACTTGATCTGGTTTGGTTGCCTCCACCTGCGAGTTTCATGTTAGCTTATGTCTAATTAACATGGAGCTCCCAGGTGGTGCTTCTGAAGACGCTGCCCCTGCCTGCAGAAGTCAAGGAGAGATGAAGCAAACCCGTCCTGAGGAGATGTGGTGGCCAGGCTGGCAGTGCTGCCCCTGGGCACGGGTATCAATGGCAGCTCCACTTCAAACACCTCACATCTCTGAGCCCAGGTCTGAGCCGACTGAAAACAGGATAAGTTTTCTGTCAGGATGATTTCATACTGACTTCCTTTTTAGTTCGTGATATCGCTGAGCTGCAGCTCTTGTTTAACACGGTTTGGGTGAAACTTTGCACGGACTGAGCCTGGAGGAGTGAGATGTGAGCTTGAGGGATGTTAGGTGAGAGTTTCTCTCACATAATGTGGTGATCACAGCTCACCCAACCTGTCCTGGGTATGAGAGGGAGTCAACTCTCTCACAGGTAAATCAGACCATTGATCATTTGCATCACTTTCTGGAAGAGGGAAATTTAGGTTAGGTGTTGGGAAGAAATCATTCTCTGTGAGGGTAGGCAGGCCCTGGCACAGGGTGCCCAGAGAAGCTGTGGCTGCCCCTGGATCCCTGGCAGTGCCCAAGGCCAGGTTGGACAGGGCTGGGAGTGAGAGGTGTCCCTGCCCATGGCAGGAGTGTGGAACAAAGTGATATTTAAGGTTCCTCCCAACCCAAACCATTCTGGGATTCTCTGTTTGCCTTTCTCTTCCAACTCCTAGAGAAAACTCCAGCAGCTACCACCCAAACCACAGCACCTCCCCAAAAGGAGCGTCATGGATGGAGGAAAGTGGAGCATTTCTAAAAGGCTTTTTCATGACTTTTCAGGTCAGGATGAAAAAGCTCCTTGAAAATCAGCCTCCAGTGCTCCATCCTTGGCTTCTTGGGCTGAGGACTGAGGCAGAGGAGGTTGGGATGCAGAGGCATCCTCCATGTGAGGAATGGATCCAGGCTGCGCCCCAGCCCTGCAGCAGGAGCTGAGGGACGCTGCCGAGCAGCACTCCTGGCTGCAGTTATTTATATTCCCCGAGCAGTGTTGTTTACACAGACTGCATGAATGCAAATCAACGTGAGGAAGTGCTGGAGCCAGCGAGGTGTGCAGCAGGAACAGGCTCCCGGGATTGGTTTTAGTAATGTAGTGTTAACACAGCTACACATGGCTACACACACTCTCCAACCCAAGTGTGGGAGAGGGCAAGGGAACGCTCATTACCTGGGACACTGGCCGAGTTCTTGTACCTTGACAAGAGATAAAAAATAAAAATGGACTTCATTATCACAGCCTCCCTGTCAATCACCAAGCCTGCCTAGCATTTCCCCCATGGAGAGGTTCCTGTCACCACTGGCCAGGAAGGAGAGGTGGTTGTGGGGAGGGACACGGAGCAGGGACTTTGAGGAGCAGCACCAGGCTGCTGCTGGCTGCCCTCGTGCCCTGCAGCATGTGTGGGCTCTAGCCCAGCTTCTGGGAAATGCTAGGCAGAGAGGAGGGGGGGTTCTTCTCCTTCCTCTGGGCAAGGGATGCCCCGTGGGTCACACCTGGCTCCCCCAGACCCTGTGGGTGGCCTCAGAGGGTGACATCAACCAGCTGCCCCCTAACATTCACCGTCTGAATCAACCACTTCCAGATTGCAACTGCGTGAGCCATAATTTTCTGATATTTAAGCAAATTTTCCCTCCTAGGAATCCCAGGTAGTGTCTCTGGAGATCTTTAGTGATACTCCATGGATTTAGGTGGGGTTTCTTTTTTTGGTTNTTCCCGGTGTTTTTGGGGGTTTTTTTTTTTTGGGTTTTTTTTTTTTTTTTGGTTTTTTTTTTTGATTTTTTGGTCAGTAAAATGGGGTTTATGATTCTTGAAAGCAGGTTTATCAATGTGCTGCCAAGATCTTTTGAGTGGCAGTGACCTTTTATTTAACCAATCAGCATCAAACTGTCTTTCATTCCATCACCATGTATTCTCAGGAGGCTTTGCTGGCAATTCCATCTTCCTTTTCCCCAGTACGATAAAATAATAGTAATAAAAATTATAAAAAAAGTTCCTTGCTAGTTTATGGTAATTAAAAGCAATAAATATTTCTGCATGCAATACCATAGACCTTGACTCATTGGTGGGTCAACACTGCTTTCCTGTTGAGGCTGGGTAATAAATCTTTATTCCTTTCTGAATGGAAATAAGGATAGGATTTTATTCATGAATTCTGTGACCCGTTGAAGTGACATTTTCAAAACAAACACTCCAGAAATGAGGAGTTTTCTCCGCAGTGTGGGTTAATCTGCTCTCTTCTCAGCGTGTCTCTTTCATACTGATGATTTGCCCGATGCCTTTTTAATCCCAGCAGCAACTTCTCAGCAAGAAGGAACAAAACTGAAATAAAAGGAAGTAGCTTGGTGAGAGCTGGGATGCCTGTGCTGGGCAGGGCTGGGCAGGATGGTCTGGAAGGGCTCTCTGAAAATGCGGCTCACTGGGCACAGCTGGTGCTGCAGACCCATGGTCCAGCCACGCTCTGGCTCGTGCCAGCCCTGCACGGGCGCATTGCTGCTGCCCAGAGCTGCTGAGTCCATCAGCCCCTGGCCCTGCAGGTGCTGCTCCCAGCCCAAATCCAGCAGCAGCTCTTCATGCTCCTCTGCAATCACCATCCCAGTGCCAGCAGGGCTCTGTGGAACTGGGTTTGTAAAACAAACTCGGAATGTGAAGAATTCCCACAGTCCTGCTCCCTCAGGGCACTGCACAGCACCAGGCAGGTGCTGGGATGGGGACTCTGGGGTGTTTTTCTCTCTCTAGGAGGCTGCTCTTTCTTTGGAGGAGCCTGAGCACAGCAAGAGGCCTCTCCTCCAGCAGAAAGGAGTGATTGTCAGCTGAGCCTCTTGTCATTTTACATGGAGTGACAGGACAAGGGGGAAAGGTTTGAAACTGCCAGAGGGCAGGGTTTGATGGGATATTGGGGAGAAATTTCTCCCTGTGAGGGTGGGCAGGCCCTGGAACAGGGTGCCCAGAGAAGCTGTGGCTGCCCCTGGATCCCTGGCAGTGCCCAAAGCCAGGCTGGGGGCTTGGAGCAGCCTTGGATCATGGAAGGTGTTCCTGTCCATGGCAGGGGGTGGAACGAGATTAACTTTCAGGTCCCTTCCAACCCAAATCGTTCTATGATTCTGTGATTAAACTGTGTTCTCAAATGCACTTGGGGCCAGGTTTGCACACCAGGTTTGGTGCGAGGGCTGTAGCTGCTGTCTGCAGTGGAGTGGCACGGAGAAAGAAAGAGCTTTCCCCTCAGTGGAACACATGGATCAGTGACATTTCTGTGTAGCAGGTTCCCTTCCCTCCTGAACTTGTTTTTTCCTGAGGTCAGCTCCCACTGCCACCAATAAGCCATCACTCAAAGACGAGTACTTTGGCCCAATTTGCCTATTTCACAGGCCAGAATTCAGAGGTCACTGCTTTTCTGAAGAGCTGAGAGCTGCCAGACAATCCAGCGCTTTTCCTGCTCACCTCCTCCTGCCCTGTCAGCCTCACCACAGGGTTTGTCAGCCCTGGACACGCTCAGGTGTGTGTGACACAGTGACCGCAGCCAGGCGGGGCTGTGGCAGCTGAGCCAGCTCTGTCCGTGCCGTTCTGGAGACACCCACCGCCATCCCTGCCTGCCTGAGAACCTCCAGCTTTTGTGAACATCCCAGCTAAGCTGGCTGGGCGTGGTGCTCGCTGGAATCTGTTCCCGTCAGAGCTGGGCCGAGAGGCTTCATCCCTCCTCTCTCTCCCACGGGCACCCAGGACGCTCAGCCACGCGCCGGGGGAGGCTCTGCCATACCCTCTTCCCCACACAGCCGAGTTTTCTTCATCTTGCTGAATATGAAGCCCGTTCAGGCCTCACAGAGAGGACATGAAAGACATTTTGAGCTCGAGCAGTGGCTGGAAGGAAGCAGAGCTGCAGTGACCAGCTGAGCCTCTGTTCTGATGGGACAGGACTGTTGTCTGGTGCTCCTTATTTGAGCTGACATTTGAAACAAAAGAGACTCGACTGGAACAACACTTCCCCCCGACATTCAGAGCACTGAAGTGGCAGGAGCACTCATCAAGATTAATTTGAGTTATTTTAATTATGATTCTCTCCTCTCTCTCCCTTTTCCCTCCTCCTCTCTCACATACGCTGTCTGGACAGGGAACTGCAGGTTTTCTTCCACTTAGGATTAATTAAAAAGGAAAAGTCAATAAGTTTCTCAGCAATTACTGTCTTTTCCATCTGGTCATTTGAGACAGTAAGGGGCTCAGAAATTGAATTTCGAGATGAGAAAATCATGTCTCGTGGATCCTAACACGAGGATCTTGGAGGGGGGAATATCTGCATTTTCCTCAGCCTGCCACCACATCTTGGAGAGAGCAAGAGGCAGCACAGGTGGGAGGCTGGAGGTGATAATGACCATCTTCGGCTGCCCTGGGTTTCTGATGTTTTCTTTACCAGATAAGACGACTGGATGTTATCACAACTCTAATCCAAAGGCCCCATCCACAGTCCTTGTAAGTCAATGGGAATCTTTCTACTGGCATCAGTCATCTTTGGATCAGACTTCACCTGATGCCTGCAAATGCAACAAGCTTAATTCAACTGGAAGGTACAGCTGCTTCCCAGATTTCTCCTGTGAATCTCAGCTCCTGTTTCTTTGTTTTGAGACTGTCTAAGGACAGTAAAACACACCACAGGTTTTAATTTCTCCTTTTTTAGAATATTCCAGAGCTGGAATGGAGAAAGGGTGCAAATCCAGAAGGTGGGGAAAGGAATTAAAATAAGCAGAGGCCTAAAGAGAGTGATAGAGGAGGGAAAAATGAGAAAAGAAAAGAAGCAGCCACCTCACTGGGTTTTGTTTTGCAGTGGAGCTACACCATATAGCAGTGAGCACAGATTCATTCCCTCTCCTTTCAGTTTAAACTCAGCAGAAGCAGAACTTTGGGTTTGTTTTCACATTCCCGTGCAGTTGTTTTCCACAAGCATTTTCTTGGAATGAAAAAGCAGAAAAATGAGGGAAAAAAAAAAAAAACAAACCCAACCTCCCAAACGCTGTGCGTGCTTTTTTGCTAACAAACCCAGTTTGCCCCAGAGGCCCTGCTGGGTGTGAGCGATGCTCCCTGCAGCTTTGTTTAGGAAAGTTCCATTTTCTTCTCCCTCAGCGAGGCCATTAACAGACTTTCCCCAGAAGTGTAGAGTCTCCTTTTGTTTACCTGAAATTGCTGGGCATCAAAATAAATCTACATTCAACGAGTAAATAAATAAATGAATAGATAAAAGCGGGAGAATCTGAAAGAGTTCTGCTGGGAAAAAAAAATACAGTCCCAGAGAAATAAAGCTAAAAGCTGGGAGTCTGGGTGCCTCACACTGTGCTCTCTGCAGCTCCTGGCCCGCGTGAGCCTGGCTCCCAGCAAGACTGATTACACTGTCACCACAAACGGCATGTAAAAAATTGTGCCTCATTTTATTAGCTGGAAAACAGTGTTTAATGCTGCTGTAGCTGCAGCTCAGGGTAAACGATGGAAGTTTCCTCTTGGAAAAGTGTCGGGGCCAGTGCTGACATCGCTTCTCCAGGAGTTTGACCCACAAAGGGCTGTGGCTCTCAGAGTTTATTGTCAGTTTTCTCTCTCCTGCCTTCCACAAATCCCATCGTCAGGCAGTTCCAGAGCTTCAGGACTGTTCTGAGCCAGGAGAACGCAGGGATGGCAGGAGGCAGCCACCAGCCCTGGTCAAGGATTTTCCTCAAGGCACAGCAAATCCTCATGAGTGACGCTGAGATCTGGGGCTGATCCTCATCTGACAGCAGCAGCAGGAATGGTTAAAGCTCTCCCTGCACCTGCCATTGTGAAATGTGAAGGACCTTCCCTGAGCTGCATCTTTCAACTCAAGGATCCTGGAATCCTCCTGTGCAGCTGGAAAGGGTGTCAGGTGCATCCCTGCTCATTGATATTTCTTTTCCACCCATTAGATTCGTATTATAGAGTCTATAATTTTAGTATCCCAAATTCTGTGATTTCTAGGTGTGACAGTAGAGCACACACCAGCAGAACAAGGGATGGAAAGGAAAGCTGAGGAGTGAGGTGTGCCAGCACTGGAAACCATTTCCCAATTCCTGTGTGCCCGTGTACCCCAGGGCAGCAGATTTAGGGGGAAGGCACAACAGCCATGTGGGGAAGGTTGTCTGCTTAGTTCAGTGATTCACAGGGGGCTGTTTCTCTCCAGGAAAGATTGCAGGGCGGGTCCTCCCCTGGAGATGGGTAAATCTCTGCACTTGCCAATCCACAGCACACAATGAACATGAATTTTCAGCTGAGTGCAGCGGAAAAATGTGACTCACTACTGGTTTTCTGTCTATAGAGCTGGAGTATTGAGTTTCTTGACGGTTACCCAGGGATTCATCACAAAAATCCAGTCTCCCTCTCCTCCTGCAAGTTGGCCACTTGCTAATTGCAAAATTCCCAACTGCTCTTTGTTGCTAAAATGTCTATTTATGAATGTCTTCATAGAATAGGAGTCAAGGCTGCTGAGCTGCTCACAAACAGTTCATTGAACATATCCAGCATTCCAAGTCTGAAATCCAGGCTCCATGGATGGTTACATGAGCTGCATTGTGTTAATTCTGATCCCTGGCTGGGCAAGTTGTGTAACTAATCACATCAGAACCAGCATCCATTTTGAACTGCATGTTCATGTGTGTAATTTGGAATATGCTTTTGGAAAATATTAAGCTATTTGAGTTCCAAATTGACTTTTGATGAGTATTCGCACTAGTAAAGCTCATTTGCTGGAATATTTGTGGAAAGCAGCCATAGAAACAGACCAGGAGATTCGAAGCAAATTTGTTCAGGACTTCAAATGAATACACACAAACATCTTTCTGCAGTATTCACTCCCTATTAGTCATGTTGCAGTAATACCTGCACTACACACTTACAGCTGAGTTTCTCTTCCCACTGCAAGGCTGGGCTGGGAGATTTATTAGCTCAGTGCTTCCAGAATGGATTTGACTGAGGTTTTTAATACCAAGTTCCCAGCTTGGAGGGACACTTTTTAATTCCATCCCCTCGTGCCCCCTCTCCTTTCCCTCTGCCAACCATTACAATAATTTAAGCAACTGATCACTTCTGTAGCTCAAAAGCCTAGGCACAGAAGAAAAGGAGAGGGAAGTGGTGGCTGGGGGTACAGTCAGGGGATTTTAAACACTGAAGCAGAGAAACGTCACGTTCTCTCTGAGCTGACTTTCTCGTGCTCATTGAGAATGCCCAGAAGTGTGAGTAATCAAAGAAAATGCTCCAAAGGTAAAAATTAAAGGACGATATGTGAAATCTCATTTACAAGTGGGAAGCAAATGAGGCAGGATCCAAGTGCTATATAGCCAAGCAGGCTCTAAATCAGCATTTATAGCAGCCACTTGGCAAGTGGGTTTTACCTCTCACCAAGCACTCTCTGTGTTAGTCAACAGGCCAAAATGTGTCCTTTGTTACACTCAAACAACTCTGAGCTAAATGTACTGAGTTTGAGGAATTTAGCAGGCACAGCCATGAACAGAATGTGCCTCAAAGAGAGCTGGCAGGGAAATTTCATTTCTCAGAAATCTTGCCTAAAACAAAACCTCTCCAAAAGGGTCTCATTTATAGAACACCTTGGTCCTGTAAACCTGAATATCAAAACATCTTCCCAGGGCCATCCAGCTGTGCTCTCTCTGGAATTGCCTATACCATTGCTGCATAGTTTTCTCCAGCTCTTTCTGCTCTGCCCCATCCCAGCCTTTCCCGCATGCTTGTGTTTTCCACACCCACTTCAGACTTGGTGCCAGCTGGCTGGCACCAGGAATTTCTGTGGGGTCAGAGGCCAGTGGTTCAGCTCACCAAAATCCAGGACAGAGCCAGAAGGCTGCGGCTGCTCTGGGACTGTCATTTCTCCAGCAATGGTGGTGGATGGCACATGTGGACCTGAACATGCTGTGCTTGACCCCTGGCTTTGTCTCTTGACTTTTCCCCATTTCTCTTGGCTTTTCCCCATTTCTCTTGGCTTTTTCCCGTGTCTCATGACTTTTCCCCGTGTCTCTTGTCTTTTCCCCGTGTCTCTCAAGGCTCCACCTCTGCACAGTGAGGGAAAGTCCATCCCAACCATATTCCTGAATATCTGTTCTCAAAAAAACCCCATAAATCCTATAGAAGAAAATATATTTCAAAAATCAAGTTGGCTTTTCTTCCTGCAAGAACCCTCCCTGTTATTGAAGAGGGCTGGAGACAGTTCCCAGTGACTCCCCCAAGTACCTCTGACCCCTCTTCTCCCACGTGGGCAGATTAACGAGGAGACTTGGCCACAAGAGCCAGCCTGTGTCTGCCAGGGAATGGGTTGTGTGCAGCTGGACATCTAAAGGGGTTTCTCTGACCCTAGATTTCTCTTCCTTCTCTGGAATTTTCTGCAATTACCCCAAATACCTGACCTAATGTGGCTGGTGCATAATTTTCTTTTTTTTTTTTTTTTTCTCTGCTCACACTGGACACAATCCACAGAAGCTCTTATTCAGTAAATAGAAGAGAAAAACAACACAGGGATGGGGAAGGGCTTAAACACCTTTGCTTTGCAGGAAATGTTTACCAAAAATGCTTCTTTAGGTGGGTTTTGAGCTGTGGTTTTTCCAGGGGAAGAGTCCTGCAGATGCCAATCCCACACCAAACCACATCAAAGAGAGTCTGAGCTCGGGTGATCACAGGAATCTTTGTACTGCAGAGACTGGTCAAGGGCTTCAGCACTTCCTGGCATGGATTAGCTCATGGGTTTGTTATTTGTGTGTGAAGCTCTCCCTCTTACCTGCCCCCTGTTGGATTTGTGGTACTGTATCCTGAGGCTGACAAAGCTGAAGGGAGGAAGGTTTGGTTCTGGCATGAAGCCTTGGCCACGTTTGGTCCTAAAACAGATCTGTTTTTTCAGCTTTTCATGAGATTCTGGGGCGTGCTTGGCTGTTAGAAGCTGCATTTGTTCATGTTGAGTTATTGCTCAAAGGGAAAGGCTCTGGGCTGGAGGGGGGATGATTTCTGCAGAGCTGTCCCCAGGGGCCAGAAAGGAGCAGTGGGAATGGGAACACCCCAGAGTTTTCCTTTCAGCTCTCTTCAGCCTCTCTGCAGAAACCAGGGAAGGGACTTGCCACTGTGGCAGTGACAGGAAATCTCCCCAGTGGCACTGGCAGCTCAAAGCAGACACTCCACTACCACTATGTCAAATAAAATCCAGATATTTGCCATCCTTTAGCACTGGTTCCAGTGCTATAATACTTTGGGGTGACTCGAGCAAAGGCACCCTGCACATCTGACCAAGGGATGAAACCACAGCTTGGATCACCCCAACCCCCTGAGGCTTCCAAGCTTCTAGGCCCGCAGTTCACACTGTTTTACCCAAATATTCTCATTCAAAAATACACCTGCAAGTCTTCTCATTGCTGCAGCTTTCTCTGTGAGCAAATAACTCAGGAATCAAGTTCAAAGGGAACAGAAATACGTTGCAAAATTACACCACTCGTAATAGAGTTTTTATGTTCTTTGCTTCTGAAAAAATATGCATCCAGAAGAGTTCAGTGGATGGGAATGTGCTTATTGTGTGGGCAATGCCTGTCTCAGGTGGATAATGGTGATCTCAGGGCTGGAATGTGGAGCTGCAGCCCCTGGAAGCAGGAATTGGGGTTTTGTTCCATGCTTAGACATTCCCAGCACAAGAGGGTCCTGCTCCGGCACTGAGGGACCCTCTGTGCTGCAGGAACACAGATCAGTGCTGGGAAGAAGGTCTTTCGTATTCAATTTCATCCTTGTAAGTGTCCCAGTTTTGAACATGGAATGCAATTATCATAATGTTACAAACTGGCAAAATGATGGCTGTTGGTGAAAATGCGTTTTTGTATGATAGGAGGATTTTTCAGGTGAAAGCCAAGGAAAAGCAAAATTTGCTTTCTTCTTTTCTTCTTTTCTTTTTTCCTTTTTTCCTCTCTCCTTTTTTTTTATTTTTTTTTTTTTTTAATTTAAATTAGGTAAATTAAGAGGATCTGACCCACACTTTTTTTAAATGTTAAATTAATGGCATGGATGAGTCACCAGATTGTTATTAAAATGAGAGAGCTGCATCGCTGGCCATGCTAATAACACTCCCTTCAAAGCTCAGCTGCCTTTAATGTGCACCTGAGAGAGCAGGCACAGGCACTGTGCAGCTGGGGAAGTCAGGAGTGCAGATTTGGGGCAGCCCTGCCTCACCTCAGGGTCTGGGGGACAGGGATGTGTTCCCATCCTTCTCCTCCTCCAGCCGTGAGCGGATAACCAGGACCTGTCCCCCAGCTGCTTCTGCTGCCTGATGTTGTGTCAAGGTTTTACATTTCTTGGTGGCTTCTGTTTAATGTGAGACCTTTAGAGACCAGAGCTCCACCACAAGAATTAGGTTTTATTTGGTTTTATATCTGGTCTTACCTGCAGGAATCTCATGTCTCATCATGGAGGAGAGGGTGGAACGGAGCTCTGGGTGCTGTAAGCATCTCTTTGGTGAGGCAGAGAGGTGACAGCTCAGTGCCTCTTCCATCCTCTTCCTCCTGGGTCCTCTGCCCAAAGCAACTGGAGTCCTGTAAACCCTCCTGTGCAGGTTCTGGTGCCAAATCTCACCCAGATGCTGCTTTCTGGCTGAAGGAGGGCTGGAACTGATCTTCTCAGACAGGTATAGGAGCTGGAGCTGGAGGACACCTGCTGTTCCAGGAACATCTGCCCTCTCCTCACCCACACTGGCCAGGTGGCAGCAAGAAGGGATTGCCTGGGAGACTTTTTGGTCCCTGAATTAGAAATAAATGCCAGGCAAATGAGGCTTTAGCATTGCCCTTTGGAGAAGGATGTGTCTGGTTTCGATGAAATCTCCCAAAACGAAACAGGAAAATCTTTTGTACCCTTTTTCTGCACCCTCCCTGTGCATGTGTCCCCTCATGGCTTTAGCTTTGCAAAAGAGCCACCAAAGCACAACCAAAGCATCCTTAAACCTGGATGCTTAATAACCCCAGGTTGATCATTTACCACACAATTAATTATAAATTTTTCAAGGCTCCCTTTTGTGCCCTTTCCCTCCCCGTCTCCTTTTCATTTCCTGTGTCCATGGCCTTGAAATCCTTGGGCTTGACAAGATAATTGATGGCTTCTGGCTGTACAAACATAAAAGCTGGAATCTAAATAGAGCCAGATGGAGCTTGTGTTGTATTCTGTGTTTTTCTTAAATAAGGGAAAGATTTATAAATTGATGATGTTTATTGTTAATAAGAGACCATTGGCCCTTTATAATGGTCTCTTGTAATTGAAAAACACCCAGGAACAGTCTGGTCTTGGGTCATATTAGTGCTTTGTTTTCCAGTTGCTGCTCTCCTGAAGACTTTACACAGATGCTTTGTGTCTCCTGTCCCCGGCTGGGCTCTGTGTGTCACATTCACTCTCAATGCAAGCTGCTGAGCTCACAAATACCAGCATTTTGCAGCCAAAATTACTGTTCTGGCTGAGTCTGATCTAAACTAAACGAGGCCAAAACCCTCTGGCTAAAGAAGGTCAAAACCTGGCCTGGAAACTTCAGTAATGCTTGAAACTATCAGGTGCTGGGGAACAGGGAGTCTTTTGGGGGTGTCAGAGGTAAGGTGGGAGCTCTGGGAGCTTCAGGCACTCACATTTAGGGAAAATTCACCCTTAGCAAAAAGAGATACATCATCCACCCTGGTTACCTGAGACTTGTTCACAGCTCCTGGTCAGGGTTCACTGGGGTGGGAACAGGCTGGTCATTACCTGTATATTTAGGTTTATCACCAGAATTATCAGTATATTTCCCTGGGGACATTGCCAGGAAAGCTGATCATGTCCCCAGAGGAAGGGAATTGTTTCACAGCTGTGTTTCTCCTTGGTTTTCACTCAACCAGTCTCTGCACAGAGGCTCCCTCAGTAGCACATTCAGCTCCTTGGAGGCCTTGAAAAAAGATAGATGCTATCTGAGCCTCCTTATGCTTCAGTTCTTGGCATTTTTTTGTTTGTTTGCTTTGTTTGATTGTTCGTTTCCGTATTTGTTAAATCTTAGTATTAGTATCAATTTAATTTTGTGTCTCTAAGTAGCTTTTGTAATTTCAGGTTTTTAGTTCTGGATATAATCTCTGGTACAGAAAAATGAGAGGTCTAGGATCTACAGGATCCCATTTTTGTTCCTTCTCCTAAATATCATTTAGGAATTTAATTAGCTTCTCTGTGCCTGAGTTTCTTTAACAAGACCAAAGCAACGGTGACTTGGCGAAGGACTCAGAGATCTGTGGATGACTCAGAAATTCAGGGCAGGAGGGAATGTTCCCCTCTAGCCCTGGCTCTTTGAGGAGCCTGATTTGATGCAACAGAGTAAAGGGCTCAGAGGAGCAGGCTGTCACCTCAAAGTGCACAACAAAAGCAGATTCTCAGCCTCAGGTGTCACAGAATTCACCTTTCAGCCCTCTACGTGGTTCTGGCTCTCTGTGACTCACAGAGCAATTGCCTCTCACAGCTGTGCCTGTGACATCGAGACACTGCCATGCTGGCCAGAGCCATGGCCAGAAATCAGGGTCTTGTTCCTTATTGATTGTCCCAATTAACTCTTGCATCTGGGGAGAATTCCTGAAGCTGTTTGACCCTGAAGTTGTTACCTGCTTCCCAGAGGAGCAGTGAGACACACAGGGTAATAAAGACAGACACAGCAGCAGGGAGAGCTGGCTGAACCTGGACAGGACACAGAAGCTGAAGCACCTTAAGCTTTCAGAAACCAAAAGCCTCTCAGACATAACTTAGCAATTTGTCCTTGGAATCAGCTGTTGTCAAACTCACCAGGTCCTAAGGGCACCTTCCACTTAAAGCTCCATCTCCCTCTGTCTGATACCAAGGCAGCTTCGGCCTGCTGGCACCTCCTGAACCAGACTGCAGCACAAGGACAGGGAAAATCCCCTCGAAATGCAAGGTCAAAACCCAGGCTTAAGGAAGGAAGAGTTCCTAAAGAAAGGATTCACTCAGGATGTATCTCACCCAGTTAACAGGCACTGCAGCAGCTCCTGCAGTCACCCTAACCTCAAACCCCACCGACACAGCACCTCCATGGAAATGGGAGCATTTGTGCTGGGAAAGCCAAGACCCTCAGGGCAGAGCCAGTGGGACAACGGCACCCACCTGGCCTGGAGACCTGTGCGTTGTGGTACACAGGAGAGAGAATACTGTGAGTTTAGTATGCCTAGTCCGATAACTAGGATATCTTGGCAGGTGCAAATAAAACTCTAAAGATTACAATTCGAGTGGATTAAGACTCAGGTGCTAGGAAGAAGGAGATTGAATTACTCTTTGCAAGCAAGAGATCTTTGTAAAACGTATGAGTTTGTTTTTGTAATGTTTAACATGATGATTATAATGAGCAATTACTAACCCCACGGAATAGTATATACGCATTTTGGAAACCTCAGTAAAACCAAATTCTGATCCCGAATCAGTCTTCCTGTCTCTCTAAATCGCCGATACCTGTGTTCTGTGCAATCTCAGACAGGTCCTACAAACCCTGGCCCTCCTCCATTGAAGGCTTCCTTGGGTCCCCTCCACTTCATTTTGTCCTGTTTGCTTTGGAGGGGTTGGAAATCAGGAATCCATGGGAATCAGGAAAAGCCTGTCAGGCTCCTGTTACCCTTTTGCTCTCTGCACGATTAAGCCCACCATAAATTCTGCCCTAAAAATTCTTTAAGAGTCCACCTGTCCACAGCAAATAAATCAAATGTTCTAAATGAAATCCTGTAACAGATGAGTGGCAGAGGGTACGGTGTCTGGATTTATTCAGGAGACAGGAAGACTGTAATTTTCTAAGTCAACACTCTGACCCTGCTTTACTCATTTGCTGCTTGTGATGAAAGTGGATCTCTCCCTATATTTTTGGCTAGCTGTTTCCTCTCTCTGAAATAGCTTTAATAAGCATGTCCCTGAGAAATGGGTAGCGGGGAGGAGGCACAGAGGGCTGTCATCCAAAGGAGAGAATTAAATCAGGAGGTATCTGATCATGCTGGCTCCTGTTTTCACACAGCCTTCTGCTCATATTTTGCCTGCATTAACTTTTCACAAGCAAAGCTGAAGTGCCAGGCAAAGGCCTCGTTAGACACACATCTTGGGGAACTCTGATGTGCCATTAATTAAGCTCTTTCACTGCCTCTTTCCTGCTGGTTTCAAGGACCAGCCTGTGTGCCTTGAGTCTTTTCTTCTCTTTCATTCCCCTCTCTCCTCTGAAAGGAGCAGTGGAAGGCTCCTTTGCAGATGGGGATGGGGTGCTGTAGTGCCCTCAAAGTGAACTCTCAAGTCTTCTCTCGCACAGGGAGAGCCCCTGCCAAGTTTCTCAGACACTGGCTCAGAGAGCTGCTCTCTGTAGATGGGTTTGCTGGGCAAAGTCAGGCTTTGACAAAGAAGGAGCTGATGCCAGCACATCCTGGCACAGCAGCGTGGGGATGGCACTGCCCCCCTACCATTACCCTTCCGCTGATGGCCCTGGGAGCCCCTCCGTGCCAGGGCTGTGCTGTCAGTGCGATTGATTCACCCAGCTGAAGGCTCAAACAGCAATGCACAGTGTTTGGCTCCAGATGTTGCTTTCCTTTAATTTCATTATTTTGCTCCCTCTGTTGTCCCTTTTGGCAGTGTTTAGGTGTTACTTAAAGCGTTGTTGCAGAAACATGGGGTGCTCTGGCTGGCTGAGGCGTTCCTGTCATCCCTTCCCTCCATCCTACAAAACCATATTAGCAAGTCAAGAGGCAGCTGGTCCCTTCTTTTACCCCACTAACATTGCTGTATTCAGAAATGGCATCTTCACTCTAATCATGCAATAATCATTAATATAGACATATAAACATACACTTCAGTACTAAATATATCTACACTAAATATACTTTATTCAAACTGTTGAGCAGTCAGGGCTAAACCTAAATTCTGAAGGGATATTTTCATGTCTGTTTATTGATTAGAAAATGAGGAAATGCAACACTATATATCTCAGTTGCTAATAAGTCATGAGATAGAGATGATATTAATATTTTGAACTTTTTCTTCCCTTGGCAGCTCAATTTTCTTTTCATACATCTTGGAGGAAAATTTGGTGCCACTTTTTGCTGAGCCTGTTGTCCACTGGGTCCTTAATGCCCCACTTTCCGCCTGTAACTGAAATCCTAAGCATGGAAGGCTTTAGCAATGAATCTCATTTTGTATCCCTGACTCGTCCCAGCCCTGTGCCCTCTGCTGATCCCTCAGGCTGTGCCGAGCTCGGTTTGCAGCAGGGAAGCCGGTGCCGGGGAGGCTGTGAGAGGCAGGAGCGGGATCCCTGTGCTGGCTGCTCCTGCACTTTCCCAGGGATGTGGGCCGGCCCGTGCCCTGTGCGGGAGCTGCAGCACAGCACTGCCGGTGACACGGGAAGGTGACAGCTCAGCGGGGGGACTTCTCACTCAAGGCAGCTCCTCTCCGCTCTCTGCCTGCTGTAATTAATATCCTTTTCCCTGCAGGCTGGGAGTCTCTGACAGGCTTTATTCTTAACTCCACTTAATGATAGAGTATTAAGACAAAATGCAACTTCTGTGAGCTGCAGGCCTTGGTGGGGAGAAAGGGCCTGGTGTTGTTGCTGTATCTGGAGAGGAAGCTCCTGTTTGCAGGGATGTGTGAAGCAGGGAGTTCATCCTGCAGGGATCCGGGGCTGTCCTGCCTGCCCTGACACACCCAGAGCTGGGAACTCAAGAGGATGCTCTTCACGTGCCTGATCCTGCTCAATAGACTTGTGGGATTTTGGTAAAACTGAGAGTAATTCTGCCAGCATCCTCAGAGGGAGGCAATGGGCAAATGCTATCAAGAGACAAACAGAGGATTGGGATATACAGCTTCCAGAAGTGGATGAAAGAAGTGAAGGAGAGCAGCGGGAATGGCATGAAGTTTTCCGCATATCTGGAAGAACTGGAGTCAAAATGAGCAAAAAATTATTTTCTGTTGTTTGCAAGGCAGGACAAGTTCACAAAGTGGTTGAAGTTATCCCAGGGTGAGCAGATAAAAGATTGGTTCTAGCCTAAATTTTGGCCACAGCTTATATATCCCTCATCTATAGATTAAAAATAAGGAAGAACAGCATATGGAAGAAAAATGTGGAAAGTACAAAATAAGCAAATGTTCTTTCTGGAAATAAAAATCCTGGGCATTCTCCATATAAATTTTAGGGTCTGGGAAGTTAGTAATATGAGGAAGAGACCTTCCTTATGGTTTTTCTTCTCACAGTAAGGGAAGAAGTGAAAAAGAAATCCTGCAGAATTGCTAGACATTGACTGTTATTTCCTCCAAAGTTATCAAAAGTTACATTTCAAACACCACAGCTTGCATTTTTCTACTGTCCCTTAGAAATGTGAAGATGATAAAGTCTTTTTTTGTGTCACACCAGCTGGTCTTCCCTAAAGCAAATTTTTCAGGAAATGCTTTTAAGACAAAATTTAAGACCAAACTTAAGATTTCTAGGTTGGAAAAAGGGCAACATGTAAAATTTTGATGGAAGCCCTGCCTCCTTTGCTGCTTGTGACCGTGAGCATGTGCAGTTATGGACTGGAGGTCTTGAGGAGCTGAAAATAAAATTCCTTTTCCTTGGGAAAGAAACAGCAGAGCTCTGCACTTCCCAGCCTAACAACACTGCCTCTAAGATAAAGTTGGTATGAGACTTCCCCCAGTAAATGTCACAGGATTGTTCTCTCTCCTCCCTTTCCCAAAAGGAGTGTGGCAGGGTGAATTACAGAGGGAAATGTTTTGTTAGGAATTCTCTGAGCATTCTGCTTTCACTGATACCAATAAAGCACTTTGTTGAGAGCGTTGCCAGGCAGTGTTTTGAGGGAGTGATACCAAAACTTGTTGCCAATAAGCAGTGAAATGAAATGAAGCCTCAAATCTGACTCTTATTGCAGCTTTATTTAGAGTGGAGCCTTGGGCTGTGCTGCTGCGTCATCCTGAGCCTACTGGTAACCCTTCCCTGGAGGATGGTGAAACCCTGCAGGATTCAATAAATGCGTGGTTTCTCTTTTGTGAAGGCCTCCTGTTTTACTGGTGAGGAATCAGAACCTGTCAGTTACGACTTTAAGTAACTGTAGTGACTTTTTTTCCAGATTTTTTTCCTCCTGGTTTGAATCCTGCAAGAAGACCATCAGCAGTGGGCCGCGCTGAGAGCAAGCAGGTCACTGGCTTATTTCACCTCTCTGGTGTTCACCTCTCTCAGCCACACAAGCTCAGGGCTCTGTTTGGGTGATCTCCTTGGCACCTCAGTGCTGCAGTGAGATCCTCTGTCCATCCCCCAGGGGAGGAGAAGTTCTCCCATGCTCAGCCCCACTGGCTCTGCCCATGGATTCCAGGCCACTGCGCAGAGTAATTGCTACTTGAGATTACTGATGACACAAATGTTGACATTCTGTTGGCATAACTTGCAATAATGTATGCAGATTGCATCCTTCTAGTGCCTTAATTATTACTTCTCTGCAAGAAATAGTCAGGTTACCCTCTGCTCTGATTTGAAGGAGATAATTCTCCTTCAGAGTCCCTGCTGTTTAGAGAGAGGGGAAGGAGAAAACAGGCCGGGATGCCACAGCACAGTTTTCCCTCTACATGGGATGTGTCTGAAGCTCAGCCTTGGCTAAGTTTTCTTCCTCACCATGGGAGTGGGGAGGTCTCTCTCAAGGTGAAACCATCCCTGGAAAAACGGAGAAGTCCTGCATTTAATGAGCCAAGACAGATGTCCTGTTCAACACCCAGCAGCAGGCAGGGAGGTGTTTAGTATTTAGTGTCTGTAGTGTGGTGGTGTCTAGAGGCCAGAGCCAAGGTTGGGGCCTCGTTGGGCTAGGCCACGTATAAAACACCTAGTTAGATCATATTCCTGACCCATGGAGGCTGAGCCATAAATTAAACAGGAGGCTGAGCAAGGAGAGGGGGAAAGGGGATCCAGTTGTGAAGCAGAGATCAATGTGAAAGCCAGCAACAGAAATCCAGAAAAATTTGACAACACCTTCCCCTTATGCTTTGCATTTCTGTCTAGAAGAATCCTGGAAAAGCTAAAAATTACACAGAAATACTGTACTCAGGCAACTTTATAGAAGGAGAAAAGCAACAAGGGGCTCTAGAAGCCTATCTGGGAAAGGAAACATGAGACTCAGATTCTCTAACAAGTTCAATATTATTGTTTTATTTTTATAAACTGACTAACACCTGGAGACATTCAGAATAGAGAATAAGACACAAGAAAATATCTTGTAAGGTATTTTATTGGAGAATTCAGCCACACAGCAACAGGGAATGCAGTCCTGGAGCTCTGGAAATAAAACCTCTAAAGATTCATGTTTTACGCATGGGAGAAGGAGACTGCTCTGTGTCTTTGCAAGGGAGGCCAGAAGGCTCTGCAGGAGGACATGCCACCGCTCTGATGTGGAGAAAATAATTTTTGTCCCTCATCAAAGCTCCTCTGTGCCTATGACTTAACAAAGTCTGCCCTGCCAGATTGACCATTTATATTAACTCATTTATTCTGATATCCTGCAGGAGGATACAATGGGCTGGAGGAATCGTGTCAGACAGTCATTCACCTGTACCTGGTTCCTAAATATTGCATTAGATGTGTAGCAAGGTGTGCATATCTTCCTTTGGAGAAGATAAAAAAAAGCTTTGCAGGCCTGGCTGGCCGAGCTGAGACCTCATTCTCTGGCTTACCTGGCAATCCATGCTCCCATTTCATGGAGAAATAAATAACCTTAAAAAAAAGGAAGCCTGGTGGACTTCTCTCAATGAGCACCCCGAGGCACTGAGCTGTGGATGTCACCCAAATGCTGGGTGCCTTTCCCTGAGCCGCCTTTTGGGTTTCGCTAATTGTGTCCATGTTCTTGCACTGCCTGATGGAAAAAGAATGGATCTGCTGAGAGTATTCTGAAAGGGCTTGTGAGAAATGGGTCTCCTGAGATAACTGGTGAAGAATAATTGACATAATTGCTAGTGTTCTCTTTCTTTAAGTCCTTTCTGGTCAGGAGGGATCGATTTTCCGGGATTTAGATAAAAATGGACACCTTCCCCAAAATAATTTTCCATTATTGTCCCAGAAACCAATTAACACAAGAAACTGTGGCCATTTGTTCCTCCTGGGGATTATCTGAGTGAAAACCTGGGAGTATATTTAAGTTATAGACCTAGATACTATAGTTATCAACTTCTCCAGTAATTTTAGGCACAATAAAGAAATAATAAATCAGGTTTTGAAGGGCTTGAACTCTGACTTTTCCAAAGAATATTGACAGAAGTTTAGAACAGATCTGATTAGGTCTAGGAGATTTTGGTGGCACTGCTCCAGCTGCTCAGCCATAGCTGCAGGGTTGTAAAGCATCCAGCAGTGTCCATATTTTGTGTGCTGGATCGGAGTCAGCAGCCAAACAGCAAAAATAAGTTCAACAGGATCGTGTTGCTGTGATATTTTGCCCCTTTTCTTTGGAACTGACTTTGAACTGGAAGGACACAAACCGATTTCATTCTGCCTCATTCAATAAATGAACAAGCTCCTGACTAAAGTCTGTGTACACATATTTATATATGTGAGAGCAGTTTTGGGCTTGAACTTTCTTCGCTGAAGGAGTGTGACTAACCCTTGGGCCAAGACTTCATTTGCATTTTCCAGGAATACTTTACACTCCCTTCCTCATGGATTTGGGAAATTCTGCACGCAAGTTGACTTCTCCTCTTCTGTCCCCCTTCAGCTTGCTGTCCTTTTCTTCTCTGCATTCTTCCCCCACCTCAGCAAATGGCCTTTCCTTTGCCTCCTGTCTCATCCAGGCAAGGACAAGAGTGGTGGATCCTGATCCTTCCACGCTGGGTCTCTCCCACAGGACCTGCCCCATCTCCTCCTGCAGCTGCCTCCTTATTTGCAGGGGAACTGAGCCACGAGGGGTCACACTATGGGTGAGCTGTGCCCCTTCCAGGAAAGGATGGGGTGGATAAAAGGGCAGGAGAAGAGTGTGCAGTGCCAGGGGAGGAACAAAGAGCAGCCACGAGAGCCTCAGTGCAGCGGTCAAATCCTGCTCGTGTTTCAAGCAGACCCTTGAACAGCTGCAATTGCTCCGGAGGGGAACTGGCCCCTTCCCCGTGTTCCTGGCCCCAAACCATTCCCTCCCTGCCAGCACTGGGGCCAAGAACAGCAGCGCCATCCCAGCCTGTGCCCTGAAAGTTGCCCTGTCCCCATCCCTTCCCACCCTCCCAGCCCTGATGAAACACAGCCCAGGTTTGTTTAGGCAACTTCGAGTGCGATGCGGCGCGTTGGCCAAAACCCTCCATGAAAATCCTGTTAATTTGTTTGATGAGCAGCCTCCAGCTGCAGACAGACGAATAAAGGCTGATTGGCTCCTTTGCTTACACTCTTCATGACAAACTCAGCCAGCTCCAAGCCTCGGCTCTGCCGCCAGCCGGGCTCAGAGCAGGGTGGATGTGTGGGAATTCAGGGGGGGTAGGAGGCAGGGGGAGATGTGTCTAATGGCATCATTTCCATCTCACAATAGCTAATCCTGCCTATATCAATGAAGCCCTGGCATCCTAATGAAAATGGGTTGAAACGTGTTCAGTTTATGATGAGCTTTTTAACCTCGGCTTCTTATTTAGCCTGGTGCAGGGTTGAAATGGGAAAAAATGTGACATTTTCCTCCCTGGCTCATCTTTCATCGGCAGAGTGGAATGGTGGAATTAGATGCTAATCTGCTGGTTGGGTTTAAAAATAATCTCTGTGTTTAGCTCTCTTTGGAGGGTGTGGAGGGAAAATAGAGCAGGGTTTCCATGTTTAGGAAGCTGACACCTTCCTGGGCTGTGCAGGTGCTTCCCAGGCTGGAGAGAAAAGGTCCTCAAAGAGGAGAGTGGGATTATCCCCTCACTTGGAGAGAAGGTCAAGGGGAGGAAGGGCTGAAAGTGAAATTTTATCCCTGGTGGTGAAATCCATTAGAACAGAAATGCTGCAATTTCTTCCTCAGAAAGGACACTGCTCAGAACCAGGTGGGATGTTTGGCCTCATGCAGAAGTCTTGAGTATTTTGGTGAATCTCTGAGAATGGAGAGTATTTGTGGCTACTGAAGCACAAAGGGAGTGAAGCAGCCTGAAGAAGGCCAAGACCCTCCAGAGAGGAAAGGCCGAGCTCTTCCCTGGCAAATGTGCTCCAGGTCAGGCAGTTAGAAGAGTTTCCTTGTTCCAAAGACTGTTTCAAAGTAGGGACAAGAAAATCCCTCTACAACTTCATGTGTCCTTCCTTGCAAAGGAAAGGAAGACCAAATATCCATTTCTCTTTACACCCAGATTGTTGTTTGTTGAGCAACTATAATCACTGGGGAGAACTGGGAGGCCACTGGGAGCCATTTAGGAAAACAAGAAGCTCTTACTCTCCTGCAGTCTTTCTTCACACAGAGAGAGGGAAGAAAATGAACCTTCTTTTCTCCATCACACTCTCCAGCAGAATAAAATGTGACTTTTTCCCTAAATAATTCACAGCCTGACTTCTTTCTGAAAGTTTTGGTTAGTAGAAAGTGACACTTCCTACCCTTTAATGCTCTGATGAGATATCCTTCCATGTATAATTTAGGAACCGGCAGCTGGTAGTACAGGGCAGGTGCAGTGCTGGCGTTTGCAGGCAAATCCCTTGGCACCACTCGGCTCCCAGGCCACAGGAGGGGACAGTGCAGGAAGAACTGAGGACAGGATCAGAGTAGAGACAGCCCAGCCAAGCCTGGAAGGGTGAAGAATGACTGGGAAACAAGCTCACAGCTCACTGCAAAGCAGAAGGGATCAGGGCTGTGTTCAGCAGAGGCAGGCGGGGTTCTTGGTTGAGATTTGAGATTTCAGCCCCAAGGAAGGGGAAATAAGGTCAAAGCCTTGGTCTACTATAGGCTTCCTTTGTGGCTTGGGTCAGCACTGTGGTCTAAGGGCAGAAAAAACACCCATAATTGTAAGCTCCACAGAATGGGGCTTTGCATCTTTGTGTCCACAGAAGAGGAAAAACTGCTCCTTTCTTTAGTGCTTTAAACAGAGAAATAATTACTTCCTTTTTTAGAGGCCCATTTTGAAATGCAGCAGGTGTTTTATTGCTCTTTGAGCATTAGCACTGTGTTTCGAGTTCAATTTTCTAAATCTTAAAACTGGTAACAATCAGCAGCACTCAGGTTCCATCCCACGCAAGCTCTCCCTTGCCAAATTTACTGTTGCATTTTGAGGACATTTATTTTGTCCTGTCATTTTTTTGAAGCTGCTCAGAGCACATGGAGAGAGAGGTGCAGGAGACCTGACCCCAAACCAGTTCTTTGAACGGCACAGCCCTGTCCCACCACACAGTGACAGGGAAGAAGCTCAGGGTAGGTCCAAGTATGGACACATTCAGCAGCAGGAGCTTTTCTCAGCCTGTGCAAAAGATCAGAGAACCACAGAATCACTAAGGTTGGAGAAGACCTCTAAAATAATCAAGCCCTCTAAAATAATCAAGACCTCTAAAATAATCAAGATGATCTCATGCAAATACAAACGAGGGAGATATCAACCCGGGGACAAAGCAGTGATGGTTCTTTTGACTTCTGCCCTTCTCTTGCAGCCCAGGGCCCCGTCTGGAAGGCACAATTAGCCTGGAGCTCCTGGAGCTGCCCTGTGCAGAGGCTGTGCTGAGCTGGAATGCCCCTGGCCATGGGTTTTTCCCAGATATTTCATTAACATTCAGAAATGGCACTTTCTCGCTAATAGTCTACCGACATTTAATAAACACAGCCCAAGAGTTTTATAACCTGTTAACTTCCAAGTGGCAATAATTAAACAAAAATGATAAATAATTAAGGTCTAATTACAGGGTATCAGTCATTTCATTTTCCAGCAGGCACGTTAAGTGCATTTGCCACTACTGACTGGGGGCTCATTCAGCAAGTGCTCAGCACTTTCTCTGCGCGCCTGGATGGAGAGTCAGGTTCCATGTGGCTTTATGGTGGAGAAGAAAAAGGAAAATGTGCTTCATTAGCTGGGTAATTGTCCCCTTCCACCACTGAAGATAATTCCCACCGAGGCTCTTGCGTGACTTTGGGAAGGCAGCAAACACAACCCGTAGTGCTTCGTGTTTCTGTGACAGACTGAGCGGGAGGAGATGGGGCAGATGCAGAGCACAGGTACCACTTCTCACTGCCCTTCCCTTTGCTTCTGGATCCCAAACTGACATTTGTGCCTTGGGGCTGATGTCATGGGATGAAACCAACCCCAGTGAACAGACAGAGGATTTGAAAGTGTCAGGATCCATCATCACCAGATCCAACTCATCATCAGATCCCCAAAGCCTCACAGGAATGCCAATTTACAACATCTGAAAACATCTGATTCCCAAGTATTTTTGAGGACTGTTCTGAGGACAGAGGTGTAGCTGGAAGGGCTCTCCATAGCTGGAAAAGTCAGAGGGACAGAGCTGGCTAAGAGGAAAGGAGTGGGAGCACCACACTCTTTGAGGGCACTGAATTCCCTGGTTCTATCAATAGCCAAGGAAACCTGGAACAGTCTGATACAGCCCATAAAGGGGGATGAGCTGTTGGAGCAGAAGACTGAAACTGTTTGGCCGCATTGCAGGGATGGTGAAGGGCTGTGAAAGGATCAGGAGAGAGAACACATATATAACCCACTCAGTTACCTGCAGCCAGGGCAGCATTTTTCTGCCACAGGGAATAAATGGCCTCCACTGCTTGGAAAGCAGGGAATTGGTTTAGTTGAACTCTACGGGACCCTCAGTCAGGGAGGAGCCTTGCACATGCCTTCCTTGCTTCCCTGAAGCTGTACAGTGAGCTGGCTTGCTGCAGTTAATTTCCAAATGGCTGCAAAAAGCTTCCCGGTATTCAGGCTACAAATTCCACTCAGGCTTTTTTTAATCATGTTCCAGTTCATCCCTCCAGACAGAGGACATAAGTTGATTTTCCCCAGTGAACCTATTTCCTTATTTGACCCAGGCCCTCTGCTGCCGGTTTTGGTTATGTCTGACAGTTCCATGGGTGCTCTCCAAAATCCCAGTGCTGCCAGCTCCAGGACTGGGGTGGTGGATTGCACAAATTTACTGCAAATGGGGTGGGGTGAGATGCAAAGTCAGCCCTGGAAGTTTGCTTTTTCTCTGTTTTTCCATCTGGCTCTCCTGGCTGTGGGATGGAGACCTCTGCACTGCAGAAGAGTTTCTTTGAGTTCAGAAAGCATCAGATGTGCAGATGATCATGGGAAAGAGCTGCTCCTGAGGGTTAAGGCAGGACTGAGCATTGCAGGACATTCCTACCCAGCTCACAATCATACATCACAGCTGCTTAATGAGCTTTGCTCTTTGGGTTCCCAGGCAAGTCCGGATTTTATTTTTCCAATTTGCGTTTCTTCCCCAGGTGGAAAGACAAAGCATCTCAGCTACAGGGTGAAGCTGTGGCCACTGAGGTGTTGTGTTGGCTCTCTGTGGGACTTGAGAGCTCACTGCAAATGCACACAGCTTCTATATTGAGGATAAGCTGGGCTGAATCACCTTCCATCTGCCAGAGTGCAGGAGCCTCTGTGATGTCAGGCATGGAGCCGCAGCTGTGAAGTGATCACTCGTAATGCGTGGTGCCTAGTGCACAATTTCATGTTTAATTGCACACTGCTGGCACCAAGGAAGAAATCTAAACCAGCATCCCAATGCAACATTTATCCTTTCTGCTCTCACCAGCAAGCCTTCCCCAAAAAATAGCCTGGCCCGTCGCTCATCTTTCCGCTGAAACTCAAACTGCCCTGCCAGAAAAATCTGTCTTGTGAGTCACAGAGAGCCCTCAGTACCCTCAGAGAATTCACCACTCCCCCTTCAGCAGCTGAGGACTCAGTCAGGCCAAGGCGTTTCTTCAGAGCATTACATAAAGAACTGCAGAGGAAACCACCTCGCATGGAGAGCCAGTGAATTCTCCACGGGGGAGGAGACAGTGAAAGGAGCGAGTGGAGATGCATTAGCAGAACAATGAGGATTCTCACAGAAAGGGGGGCACATGTCAGCTGCACCTGCTGTTCAGGATGTGTGGTGCTGTGTTCAAGGAACTGAAGCTTCCTCAAGCGGTGGATTGCACAGAAAAGCAGGATTTCTGCAAGGAAGAGGCAGCCCTGGATCGCTGGATGAGTCTGTGTGGCTGTCTTGATCTGCCATTGGCATGTGAGGGCTTGCTCTGACCCCAAAGCAGGGGTTCTGATCCAAAAGCAGCTCATTAGAGGGATTTGGGGTTTGATTTGAGGTTTGACAGCACTGACGTGCAGCTTTAAAAGCTGTGGATCTTTTAGAAGATCCACCATGGAAAAGGAGCAGAATAAAGCGTGGTGGCAGCTCCCTGTCTTCCAGGTGCCTGCTGCTTGTAACACAGATCACTTTCAAAATGAGGCTGTAAGAAGGGTTTTTCTTCAAATCACATCACCTGAAGTGATACCTCACTCAACTGTAAGGAGAGGGTACTTTGTTGCATTCTGTCCAAGACCAAATTTCTTCAAAAAATTACATTTTCAAGGGCTATTTTCACACTCAAGATCCCCCTCAGCAAGAAACACTGAGCTATTTTGAAATGTCTTATGTGGTGATTTTAGGGAATCCAGTCAGGAGTTCCAGTGTAGCCTCTTCAGAATGAAAATTGACCTCCTTTTCTAAAACCTGGAGAATTAAATGTATTTCCCCTTTTCCCAGCTGCCCTGAGGTAGCTGTGTTGTTTCAGCATGCATGTCTAACCCATCAGAGAGCACTGTTGGGCTGGGGGAGCTCACCCAAGGTTAGCAGAGCATCCAGGAAAACAGGCACTTGTGCAGCATCCAGGGGAACAGCTGGGATATCTGCATGCTCTGTTCATGAGAAGAAAAGGAACTTTCTTGCTGGGCCGTTTCTCCAGCAGCAGTGGAGAGGTGATAAAGCATGGAATTCCAGCAGCGGGGATGCAGAGATGTGACCCAGGGAAAACGCCTGTTCGAGGACAGGGACGATGGATGCAGAGAGGGCAGTGTTGAACCTCCCAGTGGCTCTGTCTCTGGACAGGTGCTTCCTGAGGGGTTCCAGCTCAGCCCTGCACCTGCTGCTGGGACGTGACAAATGTGCTCCTGACCAGGAACCTGCCCAGCAGCAGCAGCAGCTGCAGCAGCTCTCAGGCATAAGACAAAACAGCACAAAGTTGCTAGAAGTTATGTTAGGGTTTTTTCCACAGAACCCCCTCCTGCTTGCCTTGCAAACAGCCTGCAAGAACACCAAACCTCCTCACTGTGACAAGGTCCTTTTGTTCCTGCCACATCCCAGTTTGCATTTTTGGGTCCCCTCACCAGCCACCTCTGTACACACTCAATTGCTTTAAATTATAACAGGTCCTGGTCTGTACTGCCATATATGTTGATGTCCAGGAATTAAATATTTATGGAAAGATTCATTATTTGGGCATTAAATATTAACTCACATGAGGGAATGGGTTTGATGATTTGTGTTTTTTACAAATCGCCTTGGAATTGAAAGTGTCTGGTTTCCAAAGGCTGGTGTTTGGGGGCAGCTACTGTTTCACTCCTGGCTTTTTGGTGGAATTGCTCCTTGCCTGGCAGGAGGAATATTCCTTCAGCCATCCTTTCTCCCACGGTTCCTGGCTGCCTGTGCCCTGAAGATTAACTTTGCTATCAATATGTTTTTGTTTTGTTTACAAACCATGCAGTTTAAGACAACTTCCTTCTTCCCCCTCCGGCCCCCTCCATCGCAAGCGTCTCCACATACTCACACAGGAGAGACTTGAGATGCTCAAGCATCAATATAATTGTGTTACCAGGAGCTGTTTCCTTGTGTTCTGTCTCTTTAAGTGAAGTTTATGGCCTGAAAAGTAATTGATTTGCAACGGTATTTAAGACAAGAGCTGGAGGATACTGCTGTGCTCTTCTGCAATACAGTAGCCCGGAGAAAAACATTGCTAAAGAAAAAACATTGACTTTTTTTTGTGATGTGGTCTCTTCTGATGCACCCAGCAGGGGTGAAGTTTGCTCTATTTTTACAAAATTGTCGGCTATTTTTACAAAGGTAGTTTGGACAATGTACAAGCTGAGCTGTGGTTCAGGCGATGTGTGCAGGGAGGGAGAGCAGAATGCTCCAGCTGAATGCTGCTCCCTCCTTAATCTTTTGCCTTGGATTAGATTTTAGCTTATTTTGTTGGGTGGAGGTTTTTCTGGTTTTATTTTGTTTCCTTGTTTTTTTGTTTTTTTTTTTTTCCTCAAGGCAAGGTAGTTTTAGAAGGAGTCAGGCGAGGCTGGAGGTTCAGCTACCTGGTGTATAATGGCACAATGGGAGGGATAAATACATCCTTGATTGTGAGCAGGGACAATGCCAAGCCAATTTTAGGGGGTAAGATTAGACCAGGAAGATGGGAAGATTTTCCTAATACACTTGAGCCCTCTGTACAATCGCTCTGTTGGACAAACTGTAAATTGGAGTGAGACCATAAAAGTTTCAAAGCTGATGGCAAATCTCCTTTTCTCAGTAGGGTTTCAGTCTCTCCTGTTCTCTGTGGAGCATGAATACAGCAGTGGTTGGGTATTTTAGTTTAAAAATATCAGACCACAATAATTTCAGTAACAAACCTGAGCAGCCAAATGAAGCAAACCCTCCTTGCAGCCCACAGGGCTTGCTGGAATCCCCATCCCAGGAATTTCAGAGCAGAGCCACCTCCCTGGGCTGAAATATGAGGGAATTCAATCGAGTTGCTGCTGCAGGAGGAGCAGAAATAGAATAATCAAGATACTAGTCAAATTGACCATTTTGTGCAAAGATTTCTGTCAGCAGCCAGTGGAACTTCTCAGGGAGAATCAAACTGCCTGAAATGAGTTTTTGGGAGCTCTCCAGAAATTCATCTAGAGTTCATTAAATCTCCCTGAATATAGATCCCCGTGGTGAGACGCACGTGGTGACTTCCCAGTGTTCTGTGCCATGAGAAATCCCTTCCTGGGAGCAGTGGCACTGCTCTGTCAGAACAGGGCTGCAGCAACACTTAAGAACTTTGTCTTTTCTGACATAACTTCCTAAGGGAGCATCTATTCTGTATTTTGACCTAAGTAATTTTTCCTTCTTGAAATCAAGGAATCTGACCACAGTTTTGGCACCTCCAATGGGAATTGGATGCCCCCTGTGAGACAGATCCCTCCAGGAGCTCAAACCTAGACACAAAGTTGTGGATCAAGAAAAACTACTTCATCCAACCACACCAGAGATCAAGCCCAGACTGGAAAAAATTGGAAAACAAATAAGGCAGAGGGTCAGGAGATGCTCACAATGGTGATCCTTTCTTGCCATGGCCTGGCATTTGGGAAGCTTTGCCTTCCCAGGAATTCCAGAGCTCTGAGTTCCTGTCCCTGTTTCTACAACAGTGGTCACAGAAGCTTCAGGAAGCAAAGCTTTCTGCAACTCCTTTGTTGGACTTTCTGCTCTGTTTGCATATTATATTAATTTCTGTCAGTTTTTTTAAGCTGCCACCTGCAAATTTCCTTTCTCGTGTTGCAGGCAATGACAGATCCTCCACGTTCCCCTTCCTTCTCCACCTTAAGTGGAGACTACTCCTCCCCACCTTAATCTTTTATATACTCACTGAATAATAACCTTTTCTGGTCATTTACTCAGGAAGGATTTGTCATTCCAATATTTCATTAATCCTACAACATAAAGCACAAAAAGATATGTACATGGCTGAGCAGCAGGAAATAATTCCTTCTGTAGCCTTCCCAGTTTAAATGCAGATAACTTTGGAAGGTAGGTGTCAAAGCCACTCTTTTCCACCACTTTTGGGGACCACTGACTTTTGTCACCAGAGTGATAATCAGGTGTTAGAAGGAGACAAGGGGATTCCAACAGATCAAATCCCTCTGTCTGCAGGAAACCCCAAGCCAATAAGGAAATGATGTAATTCCAGGCAAATGTAATTTATTCCTGTAATTTTGGTTCATCCTGTGCCATGTGGATCAAGGGACTGCTCTGAAAGGTGTCAGAGATGTTCCCTGCCTGCCCGTCAGGGCACTGTCCCTCCTACAAGTGGTTTTTCTTAGGAATCTCTCCACTCTCTCAAGCACTCGGGGAAAACTGCTTTTCTGGGATTGTTACAGAACCTACTGGGGAAAAGACAAATCAGACTTTTTATCTGCTTTTCTGCTTGCCACAAGCTAGTCCCAACTTCTAACCACTAAAGGCACTGCTGCTCCTCTCTGCTCTGTCAAAGGACTTAAGATGATCAATTTATAATGTCTACAGAGTGCCAGGATGAAAAGATCTTCTGAAAATGTATTGGATGAAAAGATGCTGTTAAAAAAAAAAAAAAATCTTTACCCTGATAGACTGATTACAATCTATTGTGCCATGGATTAGTGGGTGAGTATTTATTCAACTTATTTTTTATTCCTATGTACAGATGCTCTGGACCACAATGACCTCTTTGAAGTCATTATTGGCTCTTGCATCCCTGAGTAGCAGAGAGGGCACATTAATAAGCTGTGTATAGAAAGAGACAATGAAGTCCCCAAGAAGTCATTAAGTGTCTATTGTGTCAGTCTGACTGTAGCCCACAAAAGGTACCAAATCTGAAAGCTAAAAATATCTTTTGGAATTGCTGTTGACACAGTTATTTCACATTGGCAGCAACATCCTCCCCACATACATACACACACTCTCTCCCTGCTAGTCCTGCTCAGAGCAATGAATATTCTGGGAATATCTGTATTTTCTTGGGATTCAGCCATGTCCAAATGGCTCTGTCTGCACCAGCACCTCCCAGCCTTGTTTGTGAAGTCCGAGGTACAAGGGGAACTTCAATTTTACCTCAGTCCTTCAGTCCCCATGTCTTGGGGTGATTTTATGATACTTTATTCCCTAATCCTCTGCTTTATGCCCAGAAATGTCTGTGGTATTTTTAGGATGTGCCAGGGGCAGGGTTGGAGCTCAGCCTCTCTATCCAGTGTGGACCAGGGATACTGCATTGTTCCTTCTGTTGGACTGAGATTTTTGCTAGCTTGAAGCAAGAAGTTTTCTTCCTTCCCCTCCCCTAGCCTAGAGGCTGTGCCAGGAACCCTCTCGGTAGCTTTTTTTTTTTTNTAGGTTTTGTTTGTTTGTTTTGTTTTGTTTTGTTTTGTTTCCTTGAACAGTTTTTGCCTTGGCTTGTTTTCCTTCTTGGCTGGTCCAGGGAGTTGGTGGGATTGCACCGAACCCGACACCTCAGGGGATCTGAGCCACCACGAGAAAGGATTAAAATCCAATTTTGGCTGCTGTGAGGGGGAGACCCACACCAGAAATTCAACAGGTTTCCCATCTACTCTGCTCTGGGCTGCTATGTGAACTCCACTCCCCCTTCCCAGAGACAAAGGGACCCGTCATCATTTTGTTTTCCAGGCCACACGGTCAGCCCGTGTATTTTTCTTCCCCAGGCATTTTTTGAAGGTATTTTTGTTCTGCTGTGGGTGTGGGTGGGAGTTTCTGGGAGTTCATATCTAACATTTCTCCAATACTTTCTTGTGCCTTGTAGGCTCACACCCCTCCCTCCTTTTAATTTTTGTTAATAAAAAATTACACTTGTTTCGTTTTTTTCCCCACGTTCACCCACTTTTATAATTTTCTTTCATTAGCAGAAAGAAAGGGAGTTATTGAAGCCCTTTTCTCTTTAGAGGAAATGATCATTCCAGGGCGTTTTCTCCTGAAATTTTCCTCCAAAACTGAAACACCCCACAGAGTGAGATGCTGCACAAATACCCAGCTGGAGACTGCTGCTGCGCCAAAGGGCTGTGGCAGGGAAGATCAGGACAGGAGAAGATGGGAAGGAAACAGGTCCTCGCTGTGTTTCTGTCCTTTTTTTGGAGCCAGAGGTGCTCCAAAGCAGATTTTTGTGTCTGAGCAAATGTCAAGAGGGAGATCTCTCCTGACTCCAAGAGCAGAGGAGCAGCCCTTGTGCGTTTTCTGGCAGTCTGCATCCCAAGAGCTGGCTGGGACACTCTGAGGACTCGGTCCCAGAGGTAACAAAGCGCAGCTGACTCTGAGCTCTTGCTCTGTGCTCTCTGCAGGCTCCACACATTACCGTACTTTCATGGTGTTCTCACAATTTCTGGGTTTAGCGACAATGTTTCTTTTTTCTAAATGGAAGCTGGAATTTGATGGTTGCTAATCAAAACCAAGGCATGCACAGAAATATATGTTCAGCCTTTATTTTAATCTGAAGCTCAAAACCAAGAGGAAAGTTCATATCCTTAGTGTGGTTGTCACTGTTGGTGCATAAACAACACAACTCCCTTCAACGGCCCAGATTTATTTTTAAAAAGCCTAAAAAACTACACAGCACAGCAACCCAGATACCTAAAACTACCCTGTATGTGACAGATATTTTAATAGAGGGTTTGTAAAGTCATTTAATGGGTCTCATCTCACCCTCATGTGCTCTGATCCCGCAAAGAGAGGTTGCAGAGTATAAACAACCACTGCAACAAGCAAAGAGAAAGATGGGAATTGATGTAAAACCCACTTCTGTTTTTCCTTTTCCTGATTAAAAGGATAAGGGACAAGATTATTCCCTGCCTTTCTAGGCTGTGGAGTCTCCAATATTGTGTCTAACTCATGATGAGTAATGTGTATTGATTGCTTTGTTACCAGCTTTATTGTTCAGTCCATCACCAATAAAAAGTTTATGTAAAACAAGAGCAGAAGGAAGCAAGGGAGAGAAAGTGACTGGAGGCTGCAGATGCACATGAGGAGTAAATGCTGCTTTTATTTCCACACAGATATGCTGTGCCCAAATTTTAGCAGCAGGAATTTATTTCTCATCATCCTGTTTTAAAGCCTTTGAAGAAGGGTTTGTGGTTTTTTTTATTTGCTGTGGGTTTTTTTTAGTTTTTGGGGTTTTTTTACTTGCTCATATTCAAGTTTTCTTAGGGAAATAAAGTAACAGGAGAGAAAGGGAAAACCAGGTGAGGATGATAAAATTGCATATGAAAAGGAGCGGCTGAGAGTTTTGCTGTGGTTAAAAGGAAAGGAAAAAGAAAAAATTGGCTGAGAGTCTTTAGGGCTGGGTTTCTCTACACATGACACAGGTGATGAGTGTAATCACCATCTTTCTCAGAGCCTTCTGGGCTGAAAATGATTTCATTTCCATGGCCAAACATGACTGTAGGCTGTGTCCTTGGCTAGGAGTGTAAATGAAATGGGGATAGTGATAATTTTGTAAAGGGTGGCCATCAGTCTGCCTGAGATCCGCCCAATTTACTTCAGCTCTGGATCCACCCTCAGCAGGCAGGCATGGAAACAAATCCAGGGATATAGGAGGGTTTGCTGACTGAACCAGAGCCGGCCAGGACCCTGGTGGGGCACGGACAAAGGGCTGTGGGTGCTCCCTGTGGGCTCCTGCTGAGCCCAGCCCTGCTCTGGGGCTGCATCTCCTGCTGGCCTTCCCCGCAAAGCATCCCAAGGACATTTATCACTCCCAGTTCTTGCGGTTCCATTAACTTTTCCTGGCTTCAAACAATAAAGCCTGGGAGTTAATTTCATTCATTTAACCAGTGGGAAGGGGGTGGGGATGAAAAATAGGCTAAATGCATTTTATTTGAATCTGATGGATCCAGGATGCCGTGCTCGCATCCCCGCCACAGTCAGCAGTGTCAGCACTCACCAGCAGCCCCAGCCCTGCAAATAATGACTCACTTGGTTCACTGATCAAACTGAAGAAAGTCATGAAGTAAAGAAGTGTTTCAAGGTTATTCAACAAGACATTTTGACCCAAAACTAAAAGTTTACTTCTTTTTTTTTTTAAAGGGATTTATTTGTGTCCCTTTTTTTTTGGGTTGTTGTTGTTTTCTTTTCCGAGAATAGAAGTGTCAGTTTAAAAAGAATGTGTTATATCAGAAGAAAAGGTGGAAGCATTCTGTTAGGAAAAAGAAATGTGGGAAAATGTTTTGACCTCTCTTTTTCTTTAATTTTAGCTTTGTATTTTTGTCCTAGATGAAATTCTTCACACACTGTGTCTGTAACTGAATAGTTCTGCAAATCACTTCCCCCAGATTGCATATTTTGGTGAATTAAAAATTTTTGCAAGGAATACTGGCTTTAATTCCCTTGATCCTCTAGTGGTTTGACACTGGCCAAACATCAGGCACCCACACAAGCTGTTCACTCACCTTCTCTTGCTCTCAGCTGGGCAAAGGAGAGGGAAAAAATTAACTGAGGGCTCATGAGTTGAGATGAGGACTGGGAGAAAACATTTTTTTTTGCAAAGCAGAGCAAAAGCAATGCCTGGGCTGCCACCACAACCAAAATACAACATGGACATGAACAGAACCCCAGAAAGCTGTGCAGGAAGGATGGAGAGAGAAAATAGAGGGGATGCCAAAAAACCCTCCAGCTCCAAAGCTGGGAGATTTGGTGTGAAATATTCTCCTGGCAGCAGGTGAGGGAGCCAAAGCCTGACAGCTTCCTGTGGCAGGTGTCATCTGGGACGTGAGGAATGAGGGATTTAATCCTGGCTGCAGAACCCAGCCTGTGACAGCTTTAACCCATCCTGTGCCTGCTCCCACCTTGTTTCCACAGGTGCAGCAAATCCTTTCCATTGACTGAGGAACAAGAGGCTTTTACTGTGTTTCAGTGAGCAAAAATCCAAATGATTCTCTTCCTAATTAGCCTAATGAGCCTTTTGGCTCTCACATGATGACAAGTAAATGAATTTGCTCTTTGCTTGACAAGTTCTTATGGGAAAGATCTGAAGCCTTTCGTAACAATGCATCAAAAGTACAAAGTCATTAAAAACAGTTGTCCAACTATGAAATTAGTTATTGATTAATATTGCTTCCAGACAGCCATATTGTTCATTTGAAGAAAGAGACAAAAAAAAAAAAAAAAAGGATTCTAATATTCATATTTCTTAACCGAAGAGGTTATTGAAATGTGGAAAACATTTGAGATCCTGAGGTCATATATGTCTGTACCTCTATGCTCAGACACACACATTTTATTCAATTCATCTTCTCAGGGGTCTTGCACTTGGAAAAAATTGTTGGTCACTATAAACACCTTGGCTGATCTCATCTTGCTGTGCCCTTTCCCAGCTGAAGAGAGCAGCTTCTTCTGGAAGAAGCTTCATGGAACGGAGCTGAGCAAGTCCCGTGAGTCACAGGGAGTTTGTCATCCCCAGGCTGTGAGGCACAGTGAAAACAAGAACAGAAGCCTCCTAAAAGTGGCTGAAAGGCTCCTGCTCTGTGAATAGAGCCAGGAAATAACCGTCCTATCAAGTGTTATTAGGGTGGTGTCAGAGGGAGCGGGAGCACAAACAGCCTGTTGTACAGCTCTGCCTGCACCGGGGAATTTCCATGGTCACCGAGACAGGTCAAGAGATGTGTCTGCACTTTTGTTCCAGCCAGCCTCCAGAACCCCTCAGACTCTGAGGTGAGAAGAAGGAAAATGATGTGGGGGGGGGAAGAAAAGGAACAGTCAAACAAGACTTGGAATCAGCCTAACCAGAAAGGAATTTTTTACCATTTTGCTGGCCAATGAAGTGAAATGACTGGCTTACCACAGTGCTATGAATTTGTGTGTTTAAAATCATAACTCATTTTGTAATCTCCTTCCTCCCACAGAAGTGCCATTTGTCCGAACACAAAAAAATTCTAAGTGCAGTTTAGGTTCCATTTCACTCTGAGGTCATTTCCAGTCAGCATTCATTTGTGGGCTGAGCTGAACAGAAGTTTTCCAAAATATAGTGGCTGTTCCCACATAAATATCTACTTCCTGAAAACCAACATGTGTGGCAGGAAAAAAGAGACAAAAAAAAAAAAAGGAAAGCATATTTCCCTGCAAATTCAGTTCTAGAAGGAGTCTGGCCCAACAAATATCACAGTTATAATATTGTTCCTCCATTACAATTGCCTCAGAATCATTACTCTTGTATTTCATCCCCAGTTGATTAGTCCCTCAGTTCAATTGCTTTGAAACAAATAAAATACCATCTATTTGTGTTTTTGCTTCTGTGGGGAAAAAAAATCTGCTTATTGTGGTAAACTAAATAGATTGGTTTTGTCTGTGCAGTGTTTTGTTTTAAAGAATGGAATAATTTTGCTGGAACCGAAATTCAGATTTTTCAGGCTCTCTAATGAAATTCTTCTGTTGTGTGTTGATTTGGGAAACAGTCTGGACAGCTGATATTAAACTGAGGTTTGGAATCACAGAATTCCAGAATGATTTGGGTGGGAAGAGATATTAAAGATCATCTTATTTCATCCCCTGCCATGGCAGGGATGCCTCCCACTGTCCCAGGGGGCTCCAGCCCCATCCAGCCTGGCCTTGGGCACTGCCAGGGATTCAGGGGCAGCCACAGCTGCTCTGGGCACCCTGTGCCAGGGCCTCAGCACCCTGACAGGGAACAATTTCTCCCTAATGTCAAATCTAAACCATCTCTCTGTTCATCTGAAGCCATTCCCCTTGTCCTGGCCCTCCAGGCCCTTGTAAATCTCTCTCAACCTCACAGCTCCTTCAGGCCCTGGAAGGTCACTCTGAGCTCACTGCAAAGCTTCTCCTTTCCAGGTGAACAATCCCAAAGCTGCTCCATCCCCCTGCCCATCCTGTGCCTCCTCTGGACTCTCTCCAGCAGCTTCACGTCCCTCCTGTGCTCTGGCCACAAGCACCCGAGGAATGCTCTACTAAAAAGATGTTTAGGCCTTGCCCTCTTTTCCAACACAAGGTGTTCAGACAGTCTGGAGAAGTTTTAGGTAGTCACTCAATGTGAGGCTTATCAGGTTTGCCTATTATTTTTTTAGCAAAACTGAAACATGCCAGGCATCATTTAGCCTGAGATATTTGGCATTTCACAAACCCTGTGTGCCTGTCACTCAAACCCAGGTGATGGGCACTTCAAAGAAGACCAAGGTGCAGATTTGAGCACCTTTTTATAAATTTCTTTGGACCCACATTTTTTTACATTGAAGCCCTCTAGTTAAGGCTTGAATTCCTGATAAATTTCCATGCATTATTAACCTAATTGGATACAACATATACCCTGAGATTCTCATTAATATTTTTTAACACATGGCAGTGTCTTTACTCTTGAGCAGTCAACCGAGTTTTCATCTCCATAAAAATGGACTCCTCATAACCAGACAATATCCAATCATTTCCAGTCCATAAGGTAAATTTCCTATATATTCTATCCATTTTGCATTTTTCTCACCAATCAGCACAATAACTTTCCCCCTATGGATTATTTCTCCATAAACCTTGCCAGAAGCTGTCTGGGAAGGATGGAAACTTGGGTTGGAAGACACATCAAAGAGAGAATCTCAGGCTAAATGAAAGCTCTTTTTAACAGAATTATTCCATTTATTCCTGTAATTTCTACCCTTTACTGATTCCAGTCATCTTCAAAATAAATAAATTAATTGCAATATGGTGATAATATACCAATAATGTAATATTTACCAGTGTTAAATAATTAAATGGTACTGCAGCCCACTGGTTGTTAAGTGCCTTTGTTGTTCATTTATCTGTGCAGCAGGAACAATCTGGAGTCCAGCACCTGAACATCACAGTCTGAGGTGATACAAGAAAACATGAAAGGAACGACTCTGAGCTAAAATGATTAGTGGTGTTTGTCAGGCACCATGGCTGCAACAACAAAGTTAATCAGCCAGAACAATTATTAGGTAAAATATGTTTTTTTAAAATATAAACTTAGATGTTTTTTATTGTTATTATCTAAAATTGAACTATGTAGATTATTTTAAGTGGGTAGATTTTTGTTTGTATCCATGAAATTGCTACCATATTAACAAGATTTTCCAGACATTAATGGATTGATTTCTGTATAATTGTAACTATATTAATTCATTCCAATTACCTCTAAGTAAAATTTAAATTAAGTTAAATTGAAGAAATTAAAAATGTTTGAAAACCCTGCATGGAAACCTTAAGGCATCATAAGATTGTCATTTTTCATCTCTAATATCATTAATTCTGCAACTGAGAACACAATAGAAGGAGTCTTGGTTCTCCCAGGACTTGTAAACTGTTTTCTGTACATTTCAAACCCAGCTCAGAGGCCTTTTCATGAATTCAATATGGTTTTTTTTCCCTTACTGATGGAAAAGGTGTCTTTGTCTCCTCAGGTCTGCTGGCTCCTTATGGAGGAAGCTGAGGCGCAGATGATCCATTAATAATGTGGAGATGTTCGGCTGTGAAGAGGAATTTGACACGGGCTGGAAGCTCTGGCAGGGGCCTGAAAGAGGGGGAACAATCACAACAGGCACAGAGGCGCCTTCTGACACCCAGAACCCCAGAGGCAGCTCTTCTCCAGGGGCAAAACTGCAGTGCTGCCAAGGCCAGGGCCACCAAGAGCCCTCAGCAGGGCTTGAAGGCAGATCCAGAATTATCTTTGATCTTGGCAAACACAGCTGTGTCCCAAACACATCTGTAGGGGTTCTGTTGGGCTGGAAGAGTTTAGGTTGGAACTGCCTTCAACTGGACCTTCCTCATGACCAAATTCTTCCATTCCCAGAGCCAGAGGAGCTGTGCTGAGGTTTACCCACCCATGAGAACTTGCAATAGAGCTGCTGCACATCTGAGAGGAATTTGGACAGTTTGGGAAAGCAGGCACGTGTCAACTCCACGCATGGTGATGTGGAGCCTTTCGTACCCTCCTGGTATGTTTTTCAGCTGTGTTCTTTGGGACCTCAACACCTGATATCAACAGGTATTTCAGCTCACTTGCATCTTATTTATTCATCTCATGGCTGGCTGTGTACTTTTTCAAAAGACTCCTCCAAAAATACAGATCTCCAGCTCCTGAATTCCAGATCACTCTGAAATCTGGCCCACTTTTGGTCTGGCCTAAAGAGTCACTGGGTGGCCTTGGGCTGAATCTCTGCTCATCTCTGTTCAGGTGCTTGATAGACTGCCCTGGTAGGGGGAACATAATTTATTAATAAAGGCTGCCAGCATATCCTGTCTTCTCTTCAACTGGAATTTTCCACTTGCGCCGGTCTCTGTGGGCTTCAAGGGCTGGCCAGGTGGTCTGTTCTGAATTTAACAGCCTGAATCAGATAAAACACTCAGTTTAGATCATTTGTACTCTGCTAGAATTAGACAGATGCAGGTCACACTGAGAACCAGCCAGAGCCAGTCCCCTCCCTGCAGCAGAGTCATCCACGTGGAGAGGAAGGTGCTCACAGGGAAGATGTGGTTTGCAGAAAGGTGTTCATTAATTGCAATTTTGTTCCGGACCCTCTGGTGAACAGAAACACACTGGGAACAAATGAAAGTTTTTGGAGTTGGGAAAAAAAAATAAATAAAAGAAAAGGAGGAAAAAGTTTTTCCTCTTAGAGCAGGGAAATAGTTTGAGGCTATGTTTTAATTAAAATGAATATCTGCACTATCTTAATGTTATTGCCAGTTAAGTGTAGCGGGGTGATTTAGAGTTCTGTAACACAATTATACTCCGGTAATGAAGCTCCATAGAATTATCCCAGGAATTCAAAATGCAGAGGGGAGCAGTAGCTCTCATTTGTAACCATGTTACAGCCTCTATTGTTACAGTATTTTCTGTTTTCCTCAAAGATTAACTCAGTCGTGTTTAAGTCTCTGGTTACATTAAAGAGAAGTGGGGAGTGACAGCAGCTGTTTTACTGTCTCTGGAAAGGAGTGAATCCTTCCCAAAGGGGTTCAATATCGCAGCAGAAAGCTGTCCGTGCTCCTGGTGTCTGCTGGGGGCCAGGACAGGTCATTCACCAGAAACATCCCGTGTTCTGCAGCTGACAGGTGATGTGGAGCCTTTCAGGGCTGCTTCACATCTTCACCTCTGATTCCCTCTGGTGTGCCTGGGAGGTCTCATCGGCTCCCGGGCTTCCGATGGGATTCCTGCCATGGCAAAGAGGAGCTGCATGAGAATGGGAAGCTCCCTGCTCAGCTTGATCCCTTTCCAGATACACAAAACCACATTCCTGCATCTTCAGCTGCGCTCCAGTGCAGCCAGAGTTACACCCACTGGAGTTATGCTTTTAGATGTAGGTGCTGAGTTTGACCTCCAGAGTGTGCCTGGGTCACTCCTGGGTTTGTGCCTCAATGTGGTTTTTGCCAAGAGAGCCAGAAACATCCACATGCTGTTGCAACACCACTCAAACAGCTTCACCCTCCTGGCAGCACCACTCAAACAGCTTCACCCTCCTGTCCACCCGCATGAATGCTCATTTCTCCACCCTAAGAAGAAATATGCTCAGTCCAGATCTGATTCAGCACAAAAATCCTTCAAGCCCACCAAAATTCTTTGCTTGGGTGAGATCCTGAGGTGCAGAATGGATGTGGAAGGCAGACACCCCAAAACCTGCTCTCCCTCAAGAACTCTTCACCTCTGACTGAGAACGAGCCAAGTTTTTGTTTCTGGAAATGGGAAAACTGTTTGGAAAAAGGAAGAAGCCCTGGAAGTTTTCATTCCCACTGGAAACAAATTTGTTTGGTATTGAGGAAAGCTCAACACTGAATTGGAGGTAACTTCCCTTGAGTTTTTGATTTGCAGCAAACAGATTAAAAGCAGAAAGGAATCGATACAATAATAAGCACAATCCTCAGGAATACCCCAAACCCCTGTGGCAGACCCCAGGAGTCTGATTAATCCAAGAAAACAGAATTTGTATACTCTCTTCTTGCTTCTGCTGGTTGTTTAGCACAATTTCATATCACAACTAAGGTCCAGACTGTTCAAATGAGGCATATCTGTCAGCTTTTCAGGATTGTCAGTGTTCAAATCTAGCATCTCATTCCCGAGATACAGACATTCTTCCTCCAACCAGGTGGCACTTTTGGGGAAAAAAATGAAAAAGGGCAATAAAGGTTTTTAAAATGTCTTGCTGCTCTGCTCTGTGGCTGAGTTTGAAACAAACTGGTGTGAAGGAAAGGTTTAAAACATTAAATGTGCAGCGTTTCTTACCTTCTCAAGAAGGAATGTTTCTATTTGCTTGCTTGAAACTAATTTTAGTTTGTCCACTTCCTTGCAGTAGAGCCTTTTGCAACTGTATTTCCCAGATCTTAGCAGCGAGAACAGCTCTTTCTTTCAGGCCTTGGTCTGTTCCCACTGAGCTGTGCTTTTCTGCCTTCAGGCCTTCTAAAATGTTATCCAATGGGGCAAAATGCTGCTCAAAATATATAAAGACCTTACCTTTCACCTCTAGGTCAATTCCACCTCTACAACCCAAAAAATACAATTCTCCAATTGTTCAGTTTTACCTGAGGAGTAAAGGCTGCCACCTCACAGCTTTGTGAAAACCCACAGCTCCAGCTCTGACTCCAGGCAGAAGCTCACTGTTAGCATAAAAAATAGGTCAGTCCGTTTTCTGCAGCAAACATTCCTCCTGCAAAGTTTTGGTCCCTCTCCAACCACCTGCTAAAAGCTCATGACCATGGAATAAAGGCTAAGGTCAAATGTCCTGGAGCTGTGAGTCAATATCTCAGGATGCAGGTGTCCTTGGGCTCTGATTTAGCTTTCCATGTGTCTTACTGCATTTGCTTAATGATTTTCTAGGCACCTATGGCCATAGCATCTGGGCTGCTGCCACAAATTAAATGCAATCAGACATTAAATCAAACTGCTTCCAGCAGGCTGCAGAAGCAGGCTCCTCCAGCAGACTGCTGCCACTGTTGGGCAGAGGGGACTCAGGAATGCCTCAAATTCTTGCAAAAGTGTTGCTGAGAGGGTATGTCTTGAAAAGCTGGCACTGTGGATTACCAGAAAATCCACACTCCTGAACTTGAATTCTTCCTCTATGAATATTAGAGAAAATAGGGCCAGAATATATCTCAAATTACTTAAATATTCTACAGCCTTGCTATACAGTGAACCTGCCCTTAGGCTTCCTTTTGGGCAAAATTCCAGGCATCATTTATGCAGCACAAGACCCTGAGGTTCCGGCACTGAAACTTTGGTGTTTTATGGCTTCTTATGAGATATTAATTCTCTCAGCATGACCACTTGAATTTACAGTAGCACATGTTGGGGAGATGGATACCTATCCCAGGGTTCCTTCCCTTGCCTGGGATCCCATTTGCAATTTTATATTCCGTGTGTTGCTCTTGGAGCCAGGCACATGCATGACCATTATCAGCCTGAGTGCTAACAGCTGGAATGTATAAACTGTCAGATACAAAGAAAGATTTATCAAGAAATTTTCCCGAACAGTACAATGTAAATTCGGCCCTGTTTTGGGGTGTGAGAAAATTGTCGTATCTAGAACTGTGACAGTATGAAGCGATATCTGACTCAGTGCCGGTTTGTCAAAATACCCCAAATAACCAGATTCAATTCAATTTAATTCTCTTTATTGTGAGAGAGTGAGGGAGACTCTCAGGGCATGTAAAATCTGTCTGCGTGTGTCCATCTGCTTGCAATAGCTCTATATGGCAGCTTGATTGGAAATTATTTGCACGGGAAAGAAAGGTCACTGTCTCTGAAGGACAAAACCCTCCTCTCTGTCCAACAAATTCCGGGAGCCATTGGTCACCCTGGGATGACAGCTCTGAATTGCAGGGCAATGTTTGCTGCATTTATTTCTCCCAGCAATTCGGGGGGCGTGTGCGAGTGGAGGAGGTGTCACACGTTTGGCTGAGTCTGGGGTGTGACAGAGGCACCAGGCCACGGTCACCACAAAAACACTGAGGGATATTTACAGAATAAAAAAAAAAAAAAATCATCAGAAGCTGTTTACTGATTAAACTTGAAGCAAGCTCAGTCCTTCCAAAAGAGCAATCATCTGCTATTCATCACGGATTCCTGCAAGTCTGGATGCAAAGGCTGTTGCAAAGCTTGGGAAGTCCTTCATGTTCAAAGTCACTTTCTGCTGTTTGTGTTACAGGCATGGGAGCCCCCAGGAACCTGGGCTTGTTTTAGCTTCTGGACAGCGAAGGAAATACATCAAATACAGGCAAAGAACAGAGAGAAAGGAAGATCCCTTCTGTAGGGCCTCATGACAGCGTCACAGCTCGGGAGCATCCCAGAGTTCCAGAGCATTCTCCACCCCCCACAAATGGGGCCACACAGCACCTGTGACTGCAGCCCAAATCCGCTCAGCTGCCTCTTCAGCCATGGGCAGCATGGAGTTGCAAACTTGCTGGATGAATAAAAACTCTCTCTCAGGTGAGAAACAACAGAGGATTCAAGTTCATTCATATCTGAATGAAAATGAGATCGATCTTTTCCTTTCTAATTTTTCAGTAGGATTTACAGTTTCATGCATTTGAATTGTTCCTCCCTTCCAGCTTTGGATGCTGTTGGACAAAGTGATCACACTTGGCAAATAGGGGCAAAGGTTCCTATCAGCTTTGTGAATGCAGGCACGGTGACAAGAAAAGACCTCAAGTGGTATTTTATGGCCCCAACCAATGTAATCCCTGTGGATTTCTTACTGTGGTTATTGAGAGTGGGATGGCTATTAAAAAAAAAAAGGGTCAAATAGCTCCTGTCATATAGACAGAGTGTGGTTTTCAGATTTGTACAACAGCTGGTGGATCATACAGCAACCATCAAATACGGGGCAAACCATCACAATTCATGGGGCATTTCCAAACAGAGCAGCATTTCCACACTCTTGGCAAGAAGGAAGAGGCAATAAGTTGCACCAATCTGCACCTTGTACCTCTACTCTGAAGATCAGAGTTTTCAGTGACTCCACAGCTTGAAGGGTTAAATCTGATTGACTTTCTACACCAGCAACACAAATCACCACGATATTTTCTCCCCTTTTCGATGGTGATCTTCTATTAGAAAAAAGAAATGAATTGCCAAGAGTTCCATCCTGCTGTGTAGGTGGAACTGTCACACATTAAAACTGCTTTCAATCACCAGCACAACTCAAAAGAAGCAATTTTCTTTCTCTGTTTCACCCTCAGTTTGAGGCCTGATTTTCTAACACACCTGTAGCTTTGCTGAGGAAACTGCCCCCTTCCTTGGACACAAGCAACAGAAGGAAGAGCAGTTTAGTGCTGAGCATATAAAGACTCCTAAAGGGAAAATGAAGCAGAAATCCTTGGGAAAGGTATTTCTGATGGAGCAGATCCTGGGTTTGGAAGAAGTGCACTCTGCAGCTCTGGGCTCAGAGAGAGCACGAGGTGCTGGGTCTCAGCAGGAATGGGTAATTCCAGAGCCCACATCTCAGGGACATCACTTCCAATCTCATCATGTCACACGGTTCCACTGCAGAGCCAGGAGAGTGCTTTGGTCATTGAAACACAGAATGAGCTATCAGGGAACACGGTGTTTAAACCAACCTGAACAATGACTCCCCGTGCACTCTGCAGCAAGTCATTTAATCTCCCTGTGCTTCTCTCCTCTGCAGGCCGAGGACAATACTTATTGTATGTGCTGGGACCCTGCAAAGCTTCATCTGCTGAAATTATTGTTGCTCCTTGTAACCACAGAGTGTTACGAGAAGAGAGAATGGAAGCACAAGTGAATTTCACATTTGAGTGGTGGCCATTAAGCCTTGCTGGACTCCTCTGACTTCAAAGACATTTTATCTCTCCACTTCAGTGACAGATTATACTTCAAGGATTAACCTTGCACACAAACCTAGACAGGGCTAATTTTTGGCCATGTTTTCCCTAGCGTTGCTATTTACCCCAGAGAAAAGGGAAAATGGGAGTGTTATTTGTACCTGCCTCCTAGCTGGAAATGTCTGCCTAAAAATGCATTTGCTCCCACTTTCTCTCATGGGTAGTGACATCAGCACTGCCAGAAGTCAGGAATGTGCATCCCAAATCTTCGTCTGAAGAAATTCATTGGAAGCCAGGGGTTCATTGGAAGCCAGGGACAGTCTCAAAAATAAAAATTATTTTTTCTATGGATGTTTGCTAACATTTGTGTTGTCTGTGGAGTCACTTAAGCATCCCCTGCTGACTGGGAGGTGCCCTGCATTAGCACGCCAGTGGTGTAATCAGATAATATCTCCTGTTGTAGGAAAGTGTCAATCCTTCTCTTTCCAGATGGCTGAATGCAAACCAAGATTTGCTGCAGCTGGATGGGCACGGAGGGCACACATGGCACAGGATCATGGGTGGGTTTGCTCTCACACTCACACACCAGCTGCAGCTCACGGCCACAGCAAAGCCTTCCCCAGAATCACTGCATGGCTTTGGTAGGGCTGGTCTCGTGTGTCTGGTGGGCTCAGGCAGCTCCTGCCCAGGGCTTTACTCTGTCAGAACAGCAGGGTGGACGGGGAAGACCTGCACCAGAACACCTGGAGAACATTGGAAGTACCAGGAGAGCGGACAGGAGAGAGAGTTCTCCCTGTGAGAACCAGGAGCTGAACCCTGGTAATCCCAACATTCCGCCAGGAGTTAAGGAATTCCATCCTGCCAGAAATTACCATCCTCATCCAAAGCCACAACTTTGCAGGTTCTCAGCTGGGCTGAGCTGGGGACCTGCCCTTGCTGGCACATTTCAAGGACTGTGGTGGGGTTGGAAGGACAACTTTGTGTCACTCTTTCGGTTTGTGGGGCAAAATCAGTGGGATTTTCAGGTCTGTGGTTGTCAGTCAATCTTGTCAAAGTGTTAAAAGGCGACAAAACATAAACTCTTTGAAATGGAAAGTAGAATTTTGCAGAGAGCCTGGTCTGAAAGAATTGTGACCAAAAAAATAGCTTTTTTATTCATTAAAATTCAAATGCAGATAAATAAGCAACAGCTTCAGTGAGGATTATGGAACTTCAGTATTTATGAGGAAGCAGGAATTTTATAAATATTGAGATTGGCTATTTTCTACCCCCATACTTTTTTTTTAGAAGAGTAATAACATTTGCTAGTCCAGCAATAAAACTATGCATTTATGCAGCAGCTTTCATCCAGACATCTCCAAGTACTTTACTTACATTGGCTGGATGGAGCCTCACAGAGAAATAAGGAATTATTATTCCCAGTTTATAAACTGAGAAATGTTTGCAGAAGAAGATCGAGGAATTCTGTCCAGAGGCAAAGGCTGAGAATGTGGCGATGCTGTGGCAGGGTCTGGGAGCTGTTGCGGGAATTGTTCTCCATCTGAGGGGCTCCACCAGTTTAAAGATGTGTTTAGAGGGACAAAATTTGCTGCAGGAACTGATGGGCTGAACTTGGAGCGTGGCATCACTTCAACTGCCCGTGTGCTGTCATGGGGGACAATAAATGAGAGTAACTTATTCCTACAGATCAGCACCAATCTTGTATGAGTTAAATAAAGGGTACATCAGCTCAGAGTTATGTGCTAAATTACTCTGTGGCCTCGTGTATTCAGTCAGATAGGGTATCTCTCCTTAGCACGGAATCATGCCATGTAAATGTCACTTTTATGGATAAGGTCAATTTAAAATATGTTCCCAACAGCAGCAGCCACAACAACAACAGCATTAACAGCAACATCAACAACAACCCAAATAATGTTTTAATCGTTGTCACAACTTCTCCTCTACAAGACTTCTTAATAAAATTTGTCCTTGTATTAAAAAGAAATTCTGTCATTAATATAAGAAGGAAAAAGAGTGTCAAAATCCAGCAGAAGATAAGTATAGACTGAGTAGAACGTGTTTTTATCAACTTTTACCATTTTAAAAAGACAGAAAATGGATAGACATAGGACTGTTTCCTCTTTTCAAAAAGAAAAATTCTTTCATTATATCAAAATTTGGAACAGAAGATTTGGGTCTTCCCCTGCCTAGACCTGGTATTCAGAATAAGCCTCCACCAGTTTCACAAAATCCCTTGGACAGTCAGGAGGTTTCCTGTCTTAGATTAGGTCTTTTTATGGGTTTGGATATTTTTTCTTCTCTTTGCCCCCTTTTCCTTGTGGCTGTCTCTATGACATATCTTCAAGTGGTCAAGATTACTGGATAATATCCAGGCAATTAATTGGCTAAACTGCAGTTAAGGTGATTAAGAAATTTTAATGGCTGAAGGGATGTTGATAATGACAATGAGGATGAGGATGAAAATTATTCTAATGAATTAATTTGTATATTTCTAAACTCATTTTACTTGTCACCATCTGTGGCTTTTTAGAGGTAGCAGGTTCTGGCTCTGAGCTACAACCTATGCATGTGCAGGGGGTGGAATTGCACTGTCCTGGAAACTCTCACATGGCCTTTTGGAAGCAGAATTCACTGATGGAGGTATTGCTGTCTAGAACTTCTCATTTAATCTCAGCCCTTGTCTCTCACCCACTAATTTATATCAATCCCTTTCTTCCCATTTACATGTAACATCTTTAAAATCAAGCAGTGGTGTCTTTTTCTGGGCTCTAAGTGGCGGGGAGCTCACAACATTCAGCTGTTGCAGGCATCAATTACTGCTGCTATTTAGAGTCACATCTCCATCAGAGTTTGAACACATCTTTGAAGTTTGCATCCGCTGGGCTTGGCTGGAATGTTTTCACTTCAATTGAGGAGCATTTTGTTTACAAATCCCTTCCCTGTGCAAGCACTGAAGGGTGATGATGATCCAGCCATCACTGCTTTACTGTGTGTGATATGACCAACATCTTCTCTTGGAAACTGGCATTTTTATTCCTTCAGCAAGGGCTGGAATCCAGCTGTCTGAGGCACAGGCAGCCTCTCTCCTGGCATGCACAGATCACAGCTCTCAGCTGAAGTTATTAAAGAAAGTGATCCCAAGGGAGTGGTTGCAGAGAAAACTCACAGCTATTTCCTTGTTTCTTTAGGACTTGCATGTCTGAGCCTTGATTGTTTCTCTCTAATTTCAAGTGAAGCTGAATGTTGAGTCTGTTTGCTTTTGTTTTTTTTTCTCGTTTGGTGGGTTTTTTTCTCAGGGATCACATTCCTAACCATGGAACCCTGCTGGGATGGAGAAGGCAGGGGAAGAGAAGGCAGTGCTGCAGGTTTTAGTACTAACACAGCAATTTTTGTGCCTTGATTCCTCCAGTGGCAAAGCCATCATTCCTTAAAATCCCATTTAAGCAAAGCTTTTTGGTGGTCTGAATGCCCTGAGCTCAGATTGCCAGGCAGAGCAGGGAGCTGGAAGGGGTTCGTGTTTTGCTCTCCGTGACCAGTACCTGCCACGCTGCTGCTGCTCTCCCGCGGATCCCCAGCTGATGGATCTGCAGCATCTGGGAGGAGGGGTCAGAGTCCAATGGATTAATGGTGCTTTGATTGACTTGGTGATGTTTGATGTGTTGTAGATATGCTCAGACAGTGGCTCCTGTCTCTTTATCTTCCTTGTGCAGCTGTGCTGACAGCTTTCTCCGTCCCCTCCTGAGCTGGCTGTGCGGCACCAGGAGTTTCTCAGGAGAAATATTTGCCTTTGCTTCCTGGGTTCTCTCTGTCATTCACACAGCGTGTGAGGAAGGGGCCCATGAATGCAGTAACCCACTTCAAAAGGGAAGAGGTTCACTTGCTCCTAAAGAAGAGAAGGATCCATATAAAAATCCTCGTCACAAAGCTTTAGGAATGTAAAAAAAAACTCAACTGCTGCTCTGAAAAGTGACAATTCACCCTGCCTGCTGGTGCCAAGGACATCCCTCCTGTGTGCATTTCTGGTGTGATGGAACACTGATGTGTCACAAGTGTGGAAATGGTTTCCTACAACCTCTCTTTTCACACAGTGGGGAGAAATTCTCACTCCAAGCTGCCAGGCAGAGCCTGTGTTTTCCACCCAGGCTTCATTTCATGTGTGGCCCTGCCGAAATGCCTGGTCCAGGACACAGCACAGTTCTGGGCTCTCTTCCCAAGTCTGTGAGTGTGAGAGATGCTGGAGGTGTGAAGAGGGAAGCATGTGAGTCTTAGCACATCTGCTGAGGACAACAAATGACCTCTTGGAAAGTCTTGAACGCAGAAACATGAAAAGAAGAAACATTTGACTGTAGCAATACTGGGAATGGAAACATATGATGGCTCCAGAGATAAAATAAAGTGTGTTACATCAGGATCCTAATCCCTAGGACTTGATAAGGAAGAAGTGTTTCTGTTCTTTAATTTAGTTTTAAGTGCATCTCTCTTTATCCACCCATTTAATTGTTCAGGCTTTCCAGTGGGGTATCTTACAAACTGGAAGCAGCTACAGCCTTGTGTGTCTAGGGAAAATGCCAATAAGGAAAAACATTACTGTATGAGGAGGGAAATTCTAGACTTCATAATTATCCCACTGAAAATTTGAAATGTCTTTTAAACCCTTTTTCTCCCTTTCCCAATTGAAATATAAATGAAAAGATCTTCCCTGGACTGAATTGTGACTCTGTGTGTGTGTGTGATCAATTCAGATTTCATCCTACATGGAGTCCTTGACTCATTGAGACCATTTCTGATGCTCTGGAGATGAGCTGCACTGCAAGGGGAGTGAAACTACATAAAATCACCAAAACCAAACTTGAAAACAAGTAACCCCGGTCCATCCCTGCCTCAATTATCCACCAGCTACTTCTAAACCTTTCCTGACAGATGTTGGTTTAACCTGCTCTTAAAAACCTCTGGTGGTTCCAATCTCACGACAATCTATTCCAGTCCTTAACTGTCCTTTACTATTGAATGTTTTCCATTCACGTCTAATATAAAATAAACAATTATCTCTATTTTCTCACCTATTTGGAGCCATGAAAGATATGCTTTTGGACCACATTTCCAATGGTGGAATCAGCACTCTCCAATCAGGCTGATTGGGTGAGACATTCTTGTACTGATACATTTTTCTTTACCATACACAAATCCTTTTCATTTTTCTACCTCTTTATTGATATTTTCTCTCCCATTTTCATATTATTCCTTGTTTATATGTCAATTCCTCTCCACATCTCTTGGATTTGCCTGTTGTCATGCTTTGAAACACAGGTGTCTGCTAAGGAAGGGCAGGAGCCTCCCTTGGAATGGAAAGCATGACACCTTACCTCTGAAATGTTGTAATTTTGAAATTGAGGGGCTTTTAGGCAAAGATACAGGAAAAGGAATAACAATTCCTTGCAGGAACTTATCAGGAACAAGACACCCATGCTTTCAATGCCTCCTCTCCCATGGCCCCACAAGGGCAGGTGAGAGTCCTGCTCAGGCAGCTGCAGCTCCACAAACTGATTTCCTGGGAGTTGATTAATTGGGAGCTGATTTCCTGGGAGCTGATTCTTTGGGAGCCACCGTCAAGGGGAGCTCTGCAGTTTGTCCTACTGGCCCTTCCCTGACCTACTGATGTAAATATGTGACAAAAGCATCGCTCATGCAGGCTGTTACTCTAGGATGAGAACATGACACATCCATAAAACGTGATCTATGTGTAATCATCACACATATGCCTTCAGACAGGGCAGAGCAGTGACTTGCTAATTAAGTTTTACAATCCAGTGGTTGTGAGAAAGATAAAAACATGTCCCCGGTCAATCCATTACAAAGAGAACAGAACATCTGACCTTTTCATCCTGCCTTCCGTTTGCACTCGCTAGATCCATAACCTTTTCCAGCTGGAACAGAAAGTTCAATTAAGTTTTGTTGGCTTAGAAAACTGCCCATGTTCTGGAGAGTAGATTAGGCACTCAGGGGCTGCAATTATCCATCTGGTGCCACTTCAGCTATAATATCTATATATTTATATACATACTGCCAGCCTTGCAAGGATAAACATTGTGCTGAGTTGCTCGGAGGAGGGTCACATTCCCTGCTGCTGGGGACTCCTTTGGTCCCCACGTTCCAGCCACGAGGATCTGTGCAGGGCAAACCCAATGTCACTCCTGGCACTCAGCCCCGGAGGGAACGTGTCAAACAGGAATGGATTCAGCACATACCACCCAACCTTTCAAGTTTTCATCTGTGTCAATCCCCTGATTTATGGATCTGCGCTTCCCCACAACCCTGGAGAGGCATGCACAACCTTTGGAAATAATTTAATCTCTGTTGAGAAAGGAATTTTATAAATACAGACACATGTATATATTAAATGCAGTTAGCACTTCTGGGGACAAGGAGCTTGGCCTTGGCAGATCCCTCGTGCAATTACACCAAAAATGAGCCCCTGACAGGGACCAGCCCATCAATCACCAGGGGATCAATAACACCTGCAGTGCACAGTATCAAACCTGAACAGCCTCACGTAGCCCCGGGTGAAGGAACGTCAGAGGTGCTCCCCACACACACAGGCTCCACCTTCAAGGGCTAATTTGAAAGTTTGCTGAGCTGGATTTTCCCTTTGGGGCTGTTTTCAGCCTGTTTGCAGGACTCCAGCTCTCTCTGAAAGAGAAGCAAACGCTTCTCAGATCATCACGTTTCAGTCGGAACTGACGCCTCAAGAAAGGGACGCAAACAGTGACATTCATTCCCAATAAATGACAAGGCCAGTGGGCACTGCAGCTCATAACACAAGGCTCTGCCTCTACCAGGAGCTTATAAAAAAGTGAACATAAATCTTCCCTTATCCACTGGACACCGGAAAAGGTAACAAACAAACAGCTGAGCACCACACACTGTCTGCTGTGAGGCAAGTAATAGCAATTTAAGTCAGTACCATCAAAATATAGGTTATCCTGCTCAAAGCAATGGGAGAAGAAAGAATTATCACCCCCAACAAAGGGGGAAAGCTGAACTTCCTGCTTCAGAAGTTGACAGATTTGGAATATGTTATTTCTGGCCTCCATCAGGAATCTTTCTCCAGGGATTGGTGAGGGCAGATTTTTCTCATATGGTCACCACAGTCATCAGGGCATAGGACAAGTCACCATTGGTCAGAAAATCATGGAAAGATTTGGGTTGGAAGGGACTTTTAAGATCATCTTGTTCCACCCTCCTGGGCAGGGACACCTCCCACTGTCCCAGGCTGCTCAGAGCCCACTCCAGCCTGGCCTTGCGCACTGCCAGGGATCCAGGGGCAGCCACAGCTTCTCTGGGCACCCTGTGCCAGGGCCTCACCACCCTCACAGCAAAGAACTTCTTCCATATATCTCACCTACATTTCTCTCTTTCAAACTCTGTTCCTCTCATCAGAAAAAAAATAAACGAACTGAAACACATTAAGGAAATGTGCCACTGATTCTCCCCCACCCACCCCTTGCCTGCTGACCTGCACCTTTTCCTGGGGAAATACAATCTCTCAGACCGCTCCAGGTCACATATTTACACAAGCTACTGTGAGAACGTTGATTTAATCTGCTCCAAATGTCACTCATTCCATCCCACAGCACTCTGGTGACCACTTCACCTTGATGCCATCATTTCTCAGCTTCTTATTTTTTCTCCTTACTCTTCCTACATGTGGAATACATCACAAGCTTCATTCTGCAGCAAGAGTGTCCCACAGCCAGAAGCTGGAAGGGCGCAGGGAGAGCTGCTCGTTTCAGTCTCCTGGAGAAGGAGTCTGGCCTTGGTTTAGCCCAGAGCCCGTTTGGTGGCCCTGGCATCACCCAGGTGTGCCCCTCTTCCCCCCTGGCACAGCCTCCCTCTGCTTTGCCACGGCTGAGTCTGCAATTCCTGAGCCACTTCCCACTTCGCCTGTCGCTCCCTGAGCTGTGCCTCATTAGCTGCTCAGCCCTTTTGGGCTGGGAGACAGGAATCTGGCAGGAAGGTGTAAACAGCCAGTTTAATTGGGTGTTTAGAACAAAAGCGGCAGTGGCAGTGCTGTCATTGTGGAGCTGCCTTACAAACAGGCAGTTTGAAAATCGTTTCCTCCCATCTGCACCGAGTTAAATCTCCCAGCACTCGCGAGTGGCTTGGTGAATGTGGGAAAGGCAAACACATTAAAAAATAAAATAATAATAATAAAAAAGAGGTGCCTATTCAGTGTGTGAGAGTTTCTGCACTGGTTTCTACACTCTGCCATGGTTTATTCTCTGCCTTGAGGCTCTGCCAGATTGGGACTGCCCTGCTTTTTCTCCCCACCCATCTTAGTCTTGTGCACGATCACGATATTCACCTTCTCTGCCTTTTTTCACCCTCCTCATTGGGATTTTCTGGCCTGGACAGCCCATGACAGCTGCCAGAATGTCCAGATGTGATGGGAAATGAGAGATCAGCAGCCACATTGCATCAGGCCTCAAAATGAGGAGACCTTTCCTGCCGGCCCTCATCTTACAGTCCCCTATAATCATCAGTTCCCAGGAAAGTAGGCTGTTTGCTTACTATTTTTCTTTCTGGTGGTCTGTACTTTGTGTCTCTGAAAGGAAGGGGAACTAAAAAAAAAGCCAACTTGCTCAAAACGGTCCTGAGATGTTCTGTCTGCACCTCTGAACACACATGTGGATTTAGCTGTGTTGCTTAGAAACCTGCATCTGTGGCCTGTCTGGTCCCTTCATGTTTATTTAAAATCACATCTAATAGGAACAGACACAGCCAGAAGGCTCAAGAGTGAAAGTTTACCAGGGTCACTGCTTCTGTCACCTGAACTATTTTTCTGGTCTGTGCTCCCAAAAAACCCGGACAGCTTCCATACAAATTGGACACAGAAACACAGGATTTCAGCTCAGCTATCTCCCACCCAAGGTTTGTCCCCTGCCCCAAGAAAGCAATCCTTGAGTGTGGTGGGCAGCATTATGCTGATTAACTTCACTAAAATGTCTCTTTTTTTTCCTCCCTATGGGGAAGTTGTATCTAGAGTTACACAAAAATAAATAGATTTTGATGGGGATACCAAATACCCAGCAGTCCTGGACGAAATGTTGCTGTGCTTGTGAGGATAAACCTGACCTGCAGTGGCACAGGGAGCCTGACATGGCTGGAGCAGCTCAGGTTTGTTGTGGGAATGTCTCAGCTCAGTCTGGGCATGGCTGGACAAGGCTGCCTGCTCAGGGTAGAGCTGGCCCCAGCATTTCCAAGATTCCTACAGAAATACTTCCCAGAAATGGATCCAGGTTCCAGCTCCTCGCTGATAACAAGGCCCAGGAGCACCCAAGTCCAGGTGCAGATGTGATTTCCACCCCAGTCTGGCAGGGCCTTCACTTACATTTAAGCACAATTGCAGAATGCTTACTGTTGTCTTCTCGTCTGCTAAAATAAAAATGAACTGGAAGCAAAACTTGAAATCTAACAAATTTTGAATGTAATGGCTTCATAAATTGCAGACATGAGACAAGCGTGATTTATGGCTCTGCTGTTTTGTATAACCAGAGCCATAGATTTCTTCCAGTTACTGGTTTCTGCATGAACCTCAATTGAGTTATGGTTTAAGCAGGGACATGCCGCCTTTAACACTGGTATCAGGATGAGGAATCTAACCACATTCCCTGAAAACGATTTTCCAGTGATTCATCACTTTCACTGGAGAGCAGGTGACACTTTAATTCAGGCTTGAACTTCTCTAGCTCCTGATTGAAGTTAGAATTTCTATGGAGAGGCAGACAGAAAGCAAAGGGTAGGAAATAGTGCTGTTGTGTCTCTTTTTGCATATCTCATTTCCCATCACAGGATGAAAACGCAACTGCTGAAATGTTGAAATGAAAGGCTGTGTTGAGGATCTATTCAGCATAGTCACAAGCAGATCAGACAAGAAATGCCATGAGTCTGATTCTGCTGATGTTTTCTGCCTGAATGGGAGTCTCACAGCCTCCCCCTTGAGAGTAAATGAACTCCCAGTGTTAGAACCACACCTCTGATATTTTTGAAGCCTATACATAAAGCTTTTTTTAACTGAATGCCCCAGCACCGGGCACAGTCACGAGGGCTTGGAGTGCTGACTAGTTTTTCAGCATCCTGCACTGGGACTGATTGTTTTCCATGGCCCTTTGTGCTCTTAGTTTATGAAAAATCAAAACTTTCATGAAGAAAACGGATCCCCCAGCTATGTGTTTAGAGCAGGTCTACCTCCAGCGCTGTCACTGCTGCTGTTCTCTTCACTCAACTCCAAGAAACTGGCACAGGATGGGATCCATGGGATCCCCAGTGGAGGGCACAGGGTCAGCAATGTAGATTCTAAATAACCAAAAGGGTAGAATTTGGGTGTCACCTGCTACTAAATGCAATGTGGCTTAGTGAGAATATTCATGTTTAATAACATTTTCCTTCCCATATCTGACTGTAAGGCAAAGAACTCTTAAAGTATAGGGGAGAAACACTTTACTGTATTTTTGCTGGTTCAGAAAATGAATAAAAATCAACCCCAGCCACAAAAAGAGATGGTTTGCAGAAAATAAGGCTGTCAATGTTTATTTTGACATTCACGGGAGAAAAAACAGGTTTGAGATGTCATTCATTTTCTCTGAAAGAAAAGTCAAGATTCAGAAGAAAAGGCTTTGAAAATAGCATATTCCAAATGGATTAATTTCAGCTGTGTTTGGTTTGTTATCCTGGACAACTTGGTTTGGGGTGAAAACTGGCATTTTTTTCAGCAGACTGCTGGTTCTTGGAAGGGGCTCTCAGGGCCCTTGTGGTTCTGCATGGCTGGGGTTTAGCAGGAGCAAGGGAGGAATTTTTGCCTCTCAAATTTCTGTGGGATGGCCGATTCCTGCTGTGTGTCCCCATGCAGAGGCCAGGGAGTGCCACTGTCCCCAGCTCTGTGCTGGAGGAGGACAGGAGGCAAGTGGGGAGTGGCTGGGGTTGAGGCATCATCCCCAGGCGGAGCTAGAGGAACCTTTTGGCTCCATGTTCTCTGCTCCTGCTTTGTTTCTGGCAGAAATAGCTCCTGTGACAAAGCTGGGAGCCACCGGCTCCCGTCCCCCCTGCTGAGGGCACGAGGAGCTCACACTGGGCCCAGCGGGGGCTCTCACTCACAGCGTGCTGGACTAAATCCATCTGATTGTCCTAGGGCACTCCTAATACCCTCCAATGACTGCTCATTGCTAAAACAAATCCTTTTTTTCCTCCAGCTCTTACCAGGAGCTTTCTTTTCAAACCCCAGGCCTGCTTGGTGCTCAGAGATGTTGCCTTAATTTGCTTCCCCCTTCCCACGGCAAAGAGGATGAGTAGAAACCACGAGGGTTATCTCCCTGAAACAGCAGAAACAAATCACAGCCTTTCCCCACCCCTTGGGCTTCAAACCAGCTGCTCTTCCCTTTTTTCCACCCCATCATTCCCAGCAGTCCCCCCAACACAGGCCCAGAAGGGTTGGGAGGCAGCAGGAAAGGAAGGAAGGCAGGAGAAGGTAGGGAAGCGGCTCCTGAGCACAGGGAGTTATTTTTGGTGAGGTTTGAAGTGCCACATGACACAATCTTCACAAAATGCCAAGCTGCCAAAGCTGGAGCCACGTGCTCCCAACCTCTTGCACTGAGGTAAAAATAAACCTTAATAAAAGGGCTGAGGAGGCTTAATGGGAAGTGGAAATGCAAAAAAGGGCAAAACTCAGTTGGGATGAGCCTCAGCAGGTCTGAGGGAGCACAGTGGGATGGCTCTGCCTCTGGCTGTCCCTCTGCTCATTGCAGGGCTGGGTGCTCCAGGCCGGGGCCACAGCAGCCGTTTGGAAATGTTTGGATCCTGCTGAACAAGCTCAGGAGGGTTGGGCAGGATGAGGCTGCCCACAGAAGTCACCAGAGAAGACAAGACAGCACGTGTGGCTGGGCGTTCATTACTGACATCAGCAGTGGCTTTGTCAGGGGCCACCAACCATTTATTTTCCCATATGTTACCCCTCAGTTCCACCTCTGTGAATGGGGTTTTAATGAGGATGGAAAAACGCCGTGCAGAAGTTGGGAACATCAGCCAGAGCAGCTGGGCATATCAGCCTGTGTCTTCAGTACCTTGAACCTCAGGCTGCAAGTAATGAAAACCTCTCATGTTGGCTCTGTGGGTGCTTACAAGTTAAACCATGCTCAGGAATCATCCTACAAAATCTGTTTGAGCCCTTTGAAAACCATTGTTGGGGTTACCATCTCTGGCTATGCAATTCCAGACACTGCTCTTTTAACCCATCAAGCTGACTGCCCTTTAATTTGAGCTTCTCCTGGGGATGTCTGTCTCAAAATGCTGAGCAGGTTACAAGGCACCCTCATGGTCTCACTGTCATTTCACTTCCTATTTTCTTATATTTTTCCAGATTTTTTTTTACTGTCATCTCACTCCCTCTTTTCTTATATTTTTCCAGATTTTTCTTCCATCTGTTTTGTCAAAGCTTCCTACAAAATGGCTGGCTCTGAAAGAAAGAAAATCTCCACCACACAACAGCCCCAAACTCCAACACAGCAGGAAGTTTCTGGGTGAGAAAAAGGGAAGCAAAAGGGAATAAATGAATAAATACTAAACCAGTGTGTCTTCCCAGCCACAACACCCTTCCTGTGTCTCCCTCTGTCCCGAGCAGTGCTGAGCAGAGGCAGAGGTGACAGTCCTGCTTGTGGCACTGAGGATGTCTGATGGGAGCAGCATCACCATTCTGGCGTGTCCTGTTCTCCTGCTGTGCCCTACCAAAGCAGGATTAAATCCTCCTGCTCGTCGGGGACTGTGGCTGCTGTCAGGGTCCTGGGAAGGTCAGGCTGTTTGTATTTTCCATTTGCCTGGCAAAGCAGGGCTCCTGGAGCAGGATTTATAGGCAGCACTACCAGGATGGAGCAGCCCTTGGCTGGCCCATGTCCCAACTCTGTTCTCCACGGCCACCTCCCGGGTTGTGAGCAGCCCCAGGCTCTGCTGAGCAGCACCGTGGCCTCAGTGTGACAGGAGGGACTCCAGAGGGGTCTCAGGGGGTGGCACGTAGGACTGTCCTGGTGCATAGCCCACCTGTGGCCCTTGCTTGGGCAGGATCGATGCTGAAGCACCAGCAGGGCCCAGCAGCAAGAGACAAAACTCTGGCAGCAAAAAGGGCAGGAAGCCATGGGAAGACTCAGTGGTTTGAGGCTGGAAAGAGCTCAAAGCAGAAGATGCAAATGTTCTTGCTGCTGCCTGGCTCCTCAGCTTCTCCCCTGAATGGTAATTCCAGAAACATCGCAGCCCTGCCTGGGCCCTGGAGCATGCTGAGCTCCCCTCGCCCCACGGGGGAAACAGAGCAAAGACCAACAGGGAGAGCTGGGGTGAAAATTTCCTATCCCCAGTCTCGTCCTGGCTGTGCAAACATTTCAGAGCTACTGAAAGGGCAGCAGCTAGTGCTGGGTGTGCAAACCCCCACCCAAAGGAAAACGAGGGCCCAAAGTCTGTAAAGCTGGGATTCTGGGGGGAAATGAGTGCATGGTTCTGCTCAGAGCAGCAGTGGAAGGAAAACAGAAAGTGACATGTTGGAAGGTCACGAGTGATTTATCCTGCTTTTATATCTGCAGGAGACTTTTTTTTTTTTTTCAAAAGGAACTAAGAGAGGAGGGATTAAAAAATCCAATGAGAAATAATAATTAAAAGTCCCAGAGCAGAAGCAGAGCAGAGAGCAGAGGCAGCGTGGCAGTTTCAGTTTTCACTCAGACAGTGCTTCCCAGACTGAAAACCTTCTCCTTCTGTTGAACATCCTTTCCCTGCCATAAATCCAAATCCCAGCAGCTGCTGCTCACCTTTCTTTCCTCAGCCCAGCCCCAGCAAGGCTTTATGAGGTTCCCAGGGCTGGAAGGCTGAATTCCAGACCAGGAAGGGGTTGGACAAGATGTCCCTTCGCATCCCAGCTATTCCATCCTGTGACCACTGGGATACTTCTGAGGAAAATCACACAGAAAAAATACTGAGATGTGGGAAATATCATGAAGTGTCTGCAAGAGGAATAAGAAATAAAGTCAATGGTCCATAGTGATGGGATAAAAAATGGGGTTTAGTGTTGAGACATCAGGACATGGAAATCTTCCCTGTTTGTCTTGGCATCTTTAATTTCAACTCTGATGAACACTGACCAGGGACCCATTAAAATTTTAAATTCATGTCTTAGGGAGAGTTGACAAGGCTTTTGCAGGATGAGAAGACAGATACAAAATAAAATAAAATTAAAAAAGGATCGAAATCTGCCATCCAAGGCTTCAAGATCTGTAACCCCACCCTGAGCTCCAGTGCTAAATGTTGGGGCCCTGGCATCACCTCCCTTTGCATGACAACGCCTGCCAGTGCATTAACATTCAGAGTTAAAGCTGGGGGAGGGTGGCAAAAGTCAGGGATCACAGAGAGCATGAACTCACAATTAGAGATGGACCCGAACCAAAGCCCTGGGTCAGAACAGAACTCCACTGAAGGACCAGCAGGGGGGGTGGAATTTTGCAGCTCAGCCCAATCTATAATTAATTATGTATCTCTGGTATTTCTAAGAAGGCTACAGATGTGATATTTAAATGCCAAACCTTAGTGCATTTTTAGGCTCAGGCTTTGGTTGTTGCTTTTGAGAAGCTGGAATAGTTTTTGCTCTCCCTGTTTAAAATGGAGAGGAAGAAAGGCCTGGCAGCGTCCTAGACAGGCTAATTGTTGTTATTGTAGCATCAAGGACATTTTGAATCAGGGAGTCTGGAGCTCAGCGCCAGCTGATGGTCAGTTCACCCTTTTTTTCAAGGTGGCTCTTCACTGGGCAGAGAAGAATCGCTATTTCCTCCCCAGCACACCTTGACATGCCAAACTTTGTGATTCCCACGGCTGATGATTTCCACCACATTTCTTCCCTGCGGATGAGCAGAACACGGAAGCACGAGATGATATTACTGACCGAGAAGATAAGGAGGCTGGTGCGATGCACAGCATGAAACAGAACAGGAGGGGAAGCAAAAGCCAGAGGTGGTGGCAGCGGAGGGGAGGCCAAATGAGAAGAAGTGTTTCAAGCACACGGGGAGGTTCAAGAGGGCAGCAGACGTGTTGGGGAGGTGCCCAGGCAGCAGCAGAGGTGGTTGTGAGAGAGGTGCTGCTAACACAGACACCAGATTATCTGGATTTGCAGCCCTCCCTGAGTTTGGGTCACTCCATCTCACCTGGCGCTGTGGCTGCCCAGCTGCTCTGAGGGGACACAGGCAGGGCTGCTCCCTCTACCCCCTCCAGGAGGTTCTGCCCCAGCTCTGGGGGGAATTTTTCCCTTTTCCTGATCCTGTCCAGGAGCAGGGAACAATCATGGGACCACTGATGGTGTCCTCACATCCCATTTCTAAAGTTAAAGTATTTTCTTTTTGTTTTTTCTTACTCATTGTCATGTATGTCAAAGAAATTTGTGAGCATTCTGGGGGCTAATAATTTTTATATAGAAAAATTATGCATAATATGAAACAATTAGTTGAAATTCTTTTCATAAAAGCCGGAGCAATGCATTCATTGACATTTAACCTCCTCCTTCCCCTGTAATCAAAGTCTTTTAAATAGAAATTACATTAAATTTGATTTCATTTTGGCAGTTATATCTTTTGAAAGAAAAAAAAATGTGATAGAAGTGGGAGAAATATTTCTGAAGTAAAACAGGCTGTGACAAAGCAATAAGTATCTGCAGAAGAGAAGAAAAACCTTCTAAAAACTGATCCAGTGGAGCCCTAGAATTATGATGTCAAAGAAAGGAGCACAAGGAAAAAAGTGAGAGAAGGAAACAGATGCATCAAGAGAAATAGGGATGGAGTTAAAACACAGTGATAATGTCCTTCCTAATGCCTGAGGCATGGCCCTGCTCTCACCTAATTAACATCTGGCACAGCTGGAGGGCCGGGGCAGGTACAGAGCCACAGGGGTTGCAGGAGGTGAGCTGAGCCACTCAGGAATAGAGGCTTTCCTTTCAGATGCAGCATTAAGCAAACAGTTCCAGCAGGGTCTGAGGTGGGGAGAAGCTGAATCAGAATAAAAATCACCCTCAGAGAAGGAAACACAGAGGAAAAGCTGCATTGAGCCAGGGCTGTGATCGTTCAGCCGGGGCTGGGGGCATTCGGGGCTGGAGGCATTCAGGGCTGGGGGCATTCGGGGCTGGGGGCATTCAGGGCTGGGGGCACCCAGCTCCCCTGGAGGGACATGGCAGGGATGTCAGCCAGGGTTGCCCTGCCAAGCCTTTGTGACAATTCCCTCCTGGTTCCTGTGAGAGCAGCTTGCAAAGCTGAGCAGTGTCCACGGCTTTGGCCATTTTCATGGAATATCCGGAGCTGGGAATGACCCACAAGGGTCATCAAAGCCCAGCTCCTGGCCCTGCACAGGACAGCCTCAGGAATCCCCCCTGTGCCTGAGATCGTTCTCCAAACACTCCTTGAGCCTCGGGCCATGGTTTTGATTCAAACACCTGGCACAACCTTCCTCAAGGATCACCTATTCCTAAATATTTTCTTCATTGTCTCTCCTTGATCCTTTCCTGCTTCTTCTTATGCCAGAGCTGCATGAGGGTGGGGAGCACTGGCTGGGGCTGGGCTGGGATCCCCAAAGCAAGAACGGGGGGAACAAAAAGGCTGATTTTTCTCCTGGCTGTTCAGAAAGAACATGTCTGGGGCAAGATTTTTTAAGTGCAGAAGGTAAAATCCATCACTGTCAGAACCAAAGGGGAGGTTAGAGCAATATTGAATGGAGTAGGGCTTCCAGCTACTTTTTGCAACCTTAGGAAATAAATCTAAAAGCTTCAGAAGGTCTGTGCTGTACGTCCGTATTATTGAGGAAAATCGCAGGAAATGATGAGTTTTTTCTGTTTCTGCTATATTTCTTCCATCATTTTTTTTTTTTCACCCCTTGATAAATACATGTGTAGGGAGGATCCAAGAACATCGCTTGTGTGTTTTTGCCACAGCAACAGAATTAAAATTCCTGAAAGGTATCATGCCAGGATATGCAAATTTGGAAAGATGAGGAGTCTTCTGAAGAGCTGGAATTCCCAGGACTTTGGACCAGCCAGGAAAGCAGCTCTGGATTTTTGGGCAGGTGCACAGATGCAGAAACTTTTGCTCTGTTGTCAGAAGAGGGTCCACACACATATTTTGGTCGCCTTATTGTATAAAGAATATTGAAATACAGCACAGTGCCTTCAGCATGACACCTGAAGAGCTTAGTTTCTCTTGAAATGGCAAAGAAACAAAGTATGTTTGGAAAAGGAAAGGACCTGGCTGGATTAGAGAGAAAAAAGAAGAGGCAGACTGAAAATACATTTGAGAATAACGTTAGAGAGAAGTGACTTCATCTTGAACCTACTGGTTAATCCATGACAACCACTCATTTTAAATGTGGGGCTTCCATCATGCTGAATACAGCCCATGGAAACTGCATTATTGTTCCACTGGAGTGTTTGAACACCTCTTTCCTCACAGTGTGGCATCCCTCACCCTCTAAATCCATCACTGCTTAACAAGTTTCGGTGCTTCCAGAAGCTACAAGGGAATCAGTGACTCCTTTCCCCAGTTTTTGTTGGCAGTCTTGCCCAGATGCCAGCGCAACCCCGGAGCAGAGCGTGCCCAGTGAGGATCCTGGCAGTTTGGATGTACTGCTTTATTTTTCTTTTTGGGCTCTGGGCAATAATAACTTTTTAAGGCAAGGCTGGATCTCAAACATCTGTCGAAGGCGGGGCTGGTGAAGCTGAGATCCATCTCCTTCCTCTTGCCACTCCCTCAGTGTTTTGGTTTATTTTAATTCCTCCCTCATCTAAACTGCTGTAACCTGCTCCAGAATACCCAGTGATCCTCTTTACTTCTCCCTCTGGTTAAACCATCACACACTATTGGTTATCCTCTGATGTGGGAAAGGTGGGGATTTTTCCAGAGAGTCCTGGAAATGCCTGGATGTGGTTTTGGGCAGGTACAGCCACATCTTTGCCACCAGAAGCCCACAGGATGGTGTCCCACCATGACACCAGGTCACTGTCACGCCAGGGACCAAAACAAGTGCTCCTCATGTCCAGCCCTTGATGGAGTGACCCCAGGATTCCATCCCCAGGGAACCAGCCTTTGGAAACAGACCGGGAAAAAGTAACCTTTTCATGAGCACTTTAAAATTGTTGAGTTTGGGGCTTATTTTTTTCCCTTTCTCTTTTTCTTCCGCTCTCTGTTAAAGGGACAATAAATGAGGAGTTTATCTGTAATTTTCTCAGCAGGACAACTGCATTGAAGCACCAGGCAGGATCCCCATTGTATAAATCAATGAGTTCTCTCTCGAGCTTGGGCCTTCTGATAACAAGCTAAACAAGAGCTGCCTCCTTACAGCTTCATGGCTGTAATCAGCAAACAGGTGAGCACAAGAGCTTTCCTCATGCTAATGGGGGGAGTGGGAGGTTGTTAATTTGACCTGGAGTGTGGATTTAGTCCCTCCTGCAGTGGAGCTGTTTCTGCAGTTATCTCTTATTTCCAGTCCAGACGTGCTCTGGGAACCATTACCATATTTATGAACCTACCTGGACTCACTGAACAGGCATGAAAGGGTTAGAAGGACCTATCTGTTTTACCAGCTGTGCAGCCAGCTTCTGCAAGTGAAAAAAGGGGGGGAAGGAGGAAAAAAAGAGAGGTTATTCTGCATTTTCTGGGTGTGTATTGGCCCTCAAAGGCAGCATTCATTAACCTTAGAGTGCAGAACGACCCGTCCTGGCCAGGAAAACCTGCCCTGGTGACACCTACCAGGTCAGCACAGTCCCTGTGCAGATTTACCCCCACGCCAGGGCAAATTTCCCTGATTGTACCTGATTTATTGCAGGCATGGGAGAACATGGATCAGGAGATACAGGTGACAGGAGCAAGAGGAGCCTGTGCTGCAGGTTCTAATTCCAGGCTCGGGAATGGTTTTAATAGGTGATTTCAGCCAAGCAAGAGGATGATTATGACACGGTACATCTTCTTTACCAGGTAATGAGCAATGGTAAGAAGTCTTAAATCCCTGGTCAGGACATGCTCAGGATCTAAAAAGCATGATAGCTGTTCTAAATGAAAGGTTCCTGGTATGTTTTCTCTGCTAACTCTGTTATCACTCATCTAATCCCTTAGTGGTCTAGAAATCCCAAAGACAAAGGCAATGAAAATAGTCTTGAATGACACAGTACGAATTCTGTGAATTTAATGTATCATTGCAGAGCCTGCTGCTCGGCCCGGGGCGCCCAGGGCTCACTGTTGCACAGCAAGGACATTTGAGGAGTGTGTCTTTTTGGGGAAGCCTGCAGGGGATTCCCATCCCTCCCGAGTTCACAGGCTGAGGTTTTTAACTAGAGCACCTCTTTCAGCTGCTGGGGACAGGCTCTTTCATCTTCATCTTTGAAGAGGAGATGACAGAGGGGCTGCAATACTGTCCTTCACACGGGAAGAGGGAGAAGCAGCTACACAAGCCACAGGGGTGGTTTCCTTACAGAGAACAGGTCAGGTCTGCTAAAAATTTACTGGGCCTGAAGAAAAATATCACTGTAAAGGTTAGGAAAAAAAAAAATCTTTGGTTTTCTTGGACTTGTCTCTCTGTAGTAGCACAGACATGAAGAAGATAACACCAAGGATGATTCATTCTGCTCGCTCTGGTGAGGGTGGTTCGGCAGCTACTTACACCCTATGTAGGGAAAAAGAAAAAAATATTGATCCAGAGTTCCCACATCTATGATCTACATCCTTGTGCTTCCCCTAAAGGAAATTTATTGCTCCTCATCAGCAATAAATCAGAAGCCCAACTTCCCTGCTGCTTCTCAGACAGAAATACTGTTGTACAGCATGAGAGAAACTCCCTGAAGTGCAGCATGTGAGGGTCAGCACACAGGCAAGTCTGGATAACATTTCAGAGCTAGAAGAGAGACAGATCAGCTGCCAATATGCTGGAAAATAGCAAGCTCTGAATTATATTTAATTCCTTTAATAGCTGTATTTAGTTTGCACATGACTGTATAAATAGATATGTATTTATACTAATATTTATAAATGTAAGTATATATATGTCTTTGCAAATATATATTTATTAAAGCAAATGAAATGAATACATATTTATAAGGAAATATTTAATGCATAATATTTAATAAACATACACAACCTGCTGCCATTCTGGAGGATAAAACAAGGTGGAGAAAACTGAAAGCAAACCTAAGCAAAAAATAACCTTAGATTGACACTTTCTTCCTAATGGATCCCAAAGCTCTGTTTTACTCTAATTTACTCACCAGTAAGAGATCCAGTTCTGATGTGCAGCAGTTTCTGGGATGAGATACAGTAATTGTGTAACCAGAATAGCTTCACCATGGCTGAGTGCAGGCTGGGAAGTGACAGACTGCTTTTCCAATGCAACATGGGCAAACTCATCCTGGGTGAAATTATTCCCAGTTTACAGCGAGTAAAGTCCTGAGCACAGTATTGAGCTGGGAGCACATCTCTAGTGCAGGTCTGTGTACAGGAGAAACAAGCTTTATAGAGTTAGATAACAGCAGTTTAGAGGTCGATGAGAACTAAAAAAAGAAAAAAGTAGAATAAATTTGCCCACTCTGAGAAAGGTACTGCTAGTTTAAAGCAAGCTTGGGTACTTTTCCAGCAGTGCTGCTGCATAGCCACTGATCCTGGAGGAGTTCAGAGAGGCTGGCATTTGGCTTTGACCCCAGGGTTAATGTAGCTGCTCTTGCAAAATGAGAAATAGGAACCGAGGTCCTCGTCTCCTATGCTCTCCAGTCAATTGAGTGACATGGAGGTAAAACTGGTGTGAGCAGGAGCTGGGATCTCTAATGAACAGGAGCTGCCAGGAGCTTCCCAATGCTTGCAGGAGTGTCAGGATGATGACTGCTGAGAACAGACTGGCACAGGAGGACAGAGAATATTTTGTCTTGGGATGCTTCCCAAACTCGTTGTGGAACCAGCTGGAATATTTACTGCAGGAATTCAACCCCGAGATAACAATCCCTGGGATCCCCAGGCGCCAATTTCTCCTACAGACTTCCCTCCACAGGAGTTGCTCTAAGGCCCCGGGGCAGAGCTGAGTCTGGGACTGTTCTCTGTGTGACGCACAGAAGCCTGACACCTCAGACACAGCCACACAAGGGTGCTGCACTGCCCATTCCCAGCTCTTCCTCCCCATCCTCACCCACAGATTTCCTCCCTCCCATCACTTCTCCAGGTGATTATTCCTCTGCAGCTGTAGATGACTTCTGCCAAAACCTCATCTGCACCTTAGTCAAAGAGTTCAACGCTAGTCTCATCCTCAATATGCTCGGTTAACACCAGATCTTAATTCTGCTCAGGCAGTCCATCCTAGTCCCTCTCACAGCCACCTCTTCTAATCCTGCAGAGATTTGCACAGCCCTTCAGTTTTCCAGGCCCGCGAGCCTCTCCCCAGGCATTGCAGGGAGCAGCCTCTGGCTGCAGGCACAGCCTCCATGTGAGAAGCCAGACATTTGCTCAGGTGGAACACGGCTCCAGAGAGACACTTTTCCCCCTCTTTTTCTTTTAACCTCCCAGTTTTTGGAGGAGTGCCAGCTGATTTCAGTTCCCAGGGGACTGGGGGATGCAGCCAGCTCTGCTCTTTCCTTCCCCACAGACAGGAAGCCGTGCAGCCAGACGCCTTTGGACAGAGGATCAGGTCATCTCGGCGCTAGCTCAAAGGCAGCCAGCCCCTCTCTCATCACTTAGATTTAAATCACAGCTCTTTTCCCCACTCCAAGGTCTCATTAGTGCCCCCAGGCTCGTGGAGCAGCAGAAATGGAGTATCCTTGCCAGCTTGGGATTGTTATTTCTGTCATACTCAGCAGGAAAGCAGAGCCCTGCTTGGTTTAGTAACTGGATTAAAACAAACTGCAGTGCAGGGTTTGATCTCAAACACTCTGCTTTTCAGCAGATTTAACCTAAGTCTGTCCTCTCTCCCAAAACAAGAGAAACTTACTGGTATCAACATCTGCCTCAGCACTGCCTGCTCCGGGCCTGCTCTGAGTTCTGGATGGCTCCAAGAGTGAACTCTTTTCAAATGCCATCAATATTTTATGAATTTCCATCCACTTACTTTAATGGGGGATTGTAAAAGCATTTAACTGTATTACACCCAATCTCTCAGACACTGCATTATTTCAGCAGAGATGTTTTATTAGAAGCAACTGGCACAGCTGCTGTGATATTGTTTAAATATATATTATATATATATATATAAGTATCTCTTTCTCAAACCAAGTGAAATCAGAGAGCAGGGAAGGGGAAACAGCCATGGAAACGGTGTCTCAGGTTTATTGTGATGCACCTGAAAGGTTTCATTTGCTGTGATCTGCATGACTACAGGTAGGCTTTTACATGATTTTTTATAGTTTGGGCTCAGAGTTGAGTCTGGATGTCTGGTGGCCTAAATCCAGATGGAAAGATGTGCACTGCCTAGAGACATGGCCAGGGAGAGTCCCTGCTGCTCAGCCTGGGACTTCCCTCACTGAGGACACCCCAAAGCCCCTGACTGAGCAGGGCTCAGCTGTGACTTTATTTCCCATTTTGCTCTTGGTGGACTCAGCAGGCACAGGCAGGACAGTTGGTATCAACCATGCCCAGCAGAAACCTTCCAGATATTTTCCAGATATTTTGAAGTTTTTGCAAAGAGAACCAGAAGTCCCTGCTCTGCCCCAATGCCTGCTTTAGCAGTGAGTGAGAGGCTTGTGGAGAGCTCTGGGAGATACAGCTCCCAAAGCACCCTGGAGCCAGGAAGGGCCACCCTGCCTTGGAGCAGCAGCACCTCCAGCAGCAAAGGATAAAAATGCCACTTCTCCCTCTCTCCCCCTCCTCCGAGCGTTGTTTATCTCCAGCACTGCACAAAGGCCTTTAAAACCCCATTGAGCTGCTTTTGACCGTGTCTCTGTTGGGTAAATGAATTTATGGTCTGCCAGGCTGATTTATGGATCCCTGCCGTTCTTGGAGCAGGAGGGCTGGTGATTTTATACCTCCAGCCAAGCGGGACAGGAGCTGCTCTGATCAAAGAGGCACCGATTTAGCCGGGATGATTGATTCCAGCCTGGAGAATTACAGAAGGATCCCCCTCACCCTCCATAGCCATCGCAGGGCAGAGGCATCTTCTGCCACCCAAGACACCAAGTCTGAAGCCTGGGATGTGGGAAATTTTTACTCTTCCTAATCCCCCCTGTTTCCATAAAATCAAGCAGCTGTTCAGCCAGCTCTCAAACCCATTGATGTTAAAACAACAGCACCCATGCTGGTGCTCCTGGTTGTCCCTTCTGTGTCTCTTGTGTTGGCACAGCAGAAGAGCAGCTCCACAGTGCTACAGAAAGAGTCACGGAATTATTTGGGTTGGAAAAGACCTTCAGGATCCAACCTTCATCACCACCTCATCAACCAGAGCAGAGCACTCACTGCCACCTCCACACATCCCAGCTCCTTTTGGTTCTGGTGTGCTAAAGCACCTCACTGGGTTTGCTCTCCAGGATTTGTGCGAGGAGTCTCCCTGCCTCACTCACTGTTTTTAGTATCAGTTAATAAAATATATTATCATATTAAAATAATATTTTATTATAGTTATCATGACAAGTATTATTGCATTAACATATATTAATTATTTCAGATGTCATCCTGAATTTTGAATGGAGTTCCATATACAGTGGTTCAAATCATTGCTTTAAAACTTTTCTATCAAATACTTCTAAGCCACAAGTAGATCCCAGAGATTTCTTTTTATAGGACACATAATGCACATATAAACCCAAAGCTTATCCTCCTGTGGAGTTCTTTTTTTGAAATATTTTGGTGGCAAATGCTACAGTTTTCATCCAAACACCCTCCTCCTCCATGCCTCCATGCCAACATCCAGCCAAGTTGTTTTTCCAAATCTTTTCTACGTTGTGACTCCTAATCAAAGTCAAAGAGGTATAAAGAATAAGAAATTCAGAATTTCTCCTTCCATCTGTCCAGAAAGGAAGGTCACAAACTACAGTAACTTCTGGACCTATTCATCAAACTCTTGGAAGTCACAACTCCCAGATTAAAAGAGCAGTGATTGATGATACCTTTTCCAGGGGCTACATCGGAAAAATGTTCTCCTTATAATGGAAACAGAGAAGAAATTAGTTCTTGTATCTCTCTTGAGTCTCAGTGGAAGAGGAAAACTGCAGATAAGAGGTTAAATCCAAAAATCTTTCCTTCCCAAAGCCTGACCACTGAGCTTGAAAGTTCTTTACTCATCTTCCTCCTTTTACATTTTCTCTTCATGTCCCCTGCTTAAGAAGGTTTATACCCTCAGCTCATCCTGATTACTTTGGCTACATCAAAATAGGATCATTTTAATAGAAACTTTTGTCAGGTTCTTTTAATATTTCTGGGTCTAGGGCCCATAAAACCTGTCATTCTAGTTTCACAGACAATCTCCTTGAGTTTTAACAAAACTTTGTGGTTTCCCTGTGCCTTTAGTCTGATACCTCCCTGTCATGCCTTGGTCTCACGAGGTGGTTAGGCACTGCAGTGATAAAATTTAGGGAAAAAAAGGAAATGTGCTATGACTCATTAATACCTGAGGGCCCTCGGTGCACCTGTGGAAAGTCACCCTGTAAAGTCACCATTCATCACTGGCAAAAAACAGAGGAAAAGAAAGACAGGAGATAGAAAAGAGTGGCCCGGATAAGCTGTAAGCTCTCCAGCATGAGAGGAGCTGTGTCTCTGTGAAGGACTCCTCACTCCCAGCCCCAGTGACAGCGCTGTTTTGACAGGGCTGTTTTGACAACGCTGAGAGGAGCGAGATCAAAAGACTCCGATCTTCGAGAGGCCTGGCTCCTGGAAGAAGAAGACAAAGCTGTCAGGAGCACAAAGCCAGGGGCTGCAGCAGCATGATGGGAGGCTCCCCTGGAGAGCAGGTGACACTGAGGGCAAAGCACATGCAGAGGAGAGACATTATGGGCACGGAGTTTTTGTTGCAGCTTTTCTCCGAGCTTTCAGGGTGCTTTCAAAGCAAAATATGACTTTCATTGTCAAGAGAAGCTGCTTCTAAGTAACTGCTCACTGTTGTTTGACAGAGGCTCTGAAGGTGGGTTGGGAGGCGCAAACTCTGGCTGCCACCTGCACTGGTGGTGTTTTTAAGAAATGTGGGAAGGATGTGACCAGGATACCCTGAGAGATGCAATGTTGAGAATCCAGGCTGTGTGGCCCTCGCCACATTAAAGTGAAGGCAAGGACAGGTCACTTGGGAAAGATTTTGTCACAGGCTCCATACCCAGGGAATCCCTAAAAGAGGAATCAAACCCTGCTCCAGTGTTGGCAGACATGTTCTACTCCACGGCGTAGAAACGTCTGGAAATAATGTGGAAATAATAAAAATCCATTCCTATTATAAGCAAATACTGAATAATGCAAAGCAGAGAGACAAAAGGCACAGTTCCTTGAGCAGTGCAATGACAGCATCTTCTCACTCGAGCACCTGCAGAGTGGAACCCAGCCCCACAGCCAGGCCCAGGCTGGCTCCCGGGGAACCAGGGCAGAATTACATCTCTGAGCAGAGCTGTTGTGGCTTCCCCATGTTGGATGCACCCACCACTCACAGAGGAATCCCTGCACGTGCCATGTTCCTGAGAGAAAGCTCAGACGTGTGAAATATGAAAATGATCACAGCTTGGATGGGGGATGCCAAAGAGAGCCTGAGAAATCCTGGGTGTTCGCCAGCCAGTAACCACTCACAAGAACAATTATCCAAAGACAAATCAGTGTCATGCAGTCTCTGGGAAGGCATCATTCCTACATTGGATAAACACCACCTACATTGTTTCTCCAGGATGACAACAGTATCTCCGTTCCTATTCTAATTCTCCATCTCTGCCATCTCCTTGGGGCTGCCTAACCATCTCTTCAGGGTCAGAAAGGTTGGGGTGAAGATTTTAATTCCTACCACGATGCTTTCCTGCAGTCTGTGTATCCCACTGGCCCCATAACCTTGGGCATCAGCCCAGGTGACAGCCCAGAGGCTCACGCTCAGCCTGTGCCTCGAGAAGCCTTTTCCATCAGAACACTCCTGAGTAGATGTGACCTCTCTGCTCCTGCCTTGCGGCCAAAAGTTCTATCCAGCTTCTCCATTGTATCTCACAACCCCTGCAGGGACAGTGCTTCCCTCTGGTGTGAATAAACCCAGCCTGGCTGCACTCACACACCTCTCCAGGGTGCAGAGATCCCTTTCCAGCCCAGTGCTGTCACTGTGCCATCCCTGCGGGCCCCCCCTCGCGTGGCACCCTTTCCTGTCACTTTGAGCATATGCTGCACACACTCGCTTTCACAGTCCATCCTCACCCACCCTCGCCCTCATCAGCCACGCAGCCTGCAAAGGTTGGTTCTCACCTTCAGTTGGCCCCTGGTGCCAGTCTTCCCTCGCCCACTTCTCCCATCCTCAAACAAGTTTTTGTTGTGTTTATCTCGCTCTGTTCCTCGTGCTCTCTGTAACATCCACAAGCCTATCTCATCCTACTCCTTCAAAATGTTTCCTGAGTCAAACCCACCATTGTGGCGTCTGCAAAACTCATGGCAATCACATTCCTGACACAAATAATTTTATTATTTCCCTACATTCCTGTCTCTCTTACACATTTCTGGCTTTATACCTGGATGGGAAGCACTTTGACACAATGTTTGAGTTTCATTCTGTGTGTGCAATGCCCAGCATACATATGGCCCAGTCCCAGCTTGTCACTTTTTGTCATCACTTGCTCTTGGACTTGATGATCTTGAAGATGTTTTCCAACCTACGTGATTTTATAATTTCTATGGTTTCTATGTGTGTGTATTTCTGTAGAAATACAGTTCATGGCTTGTGAGAAGGACTATAGGAATTACTTGAGTCTGCTTCCCAAGAGGAAAACTCAAGAAATGGACAGCAGAGGATGTGCCAGGGGCAAGAGAGTATAAATAGTATGAAGTATAAAGACATTACCTTTGGATTCTAGAGCACTTCATCCCACGTTCCTAAAATTAGCATTTTTGCTTAGTTCTATGACTGGAAGGAGCATCTGTCTCCAGCAGAAGAGCAGCCCTCTCTAGGCTGAGGCAGGCAGGAAACAACATCCAGGACTGAGTTCCTTCTGCAAACATGTGCTCAGGACAGATCAGCGTCAGTCACTCACTGCTGCTGCTGCTTTCCTGAGCTCTGCAGTGACTGCATCACCTTGTCCTGTGGTTCCAGCCCTGGCTGCTCTTGTGTCCTCCATCCACACCAGAACCACACCAGGAAGCAGTTTGGCCGTACAGACACCCCCTCTGCCCAGACCTCTGCCTGCTCTGAGTCAGACCTTTGCATGGGAGAGGCTTTCTCAGAGTGTATTTCTCATTCAGACAGCAAACCCTGCCTGTGACAGCTCTGTCACTCCAGCCACCTGGTGCCTTGCATCCGAGATGGAGCCAAGCTGGGGAGCCAGGCTCAGCTTCCTCCCTGACTGCACTGCCCTGAAATAACAGGTCTGGGCTGGCAGCAGAGGGGAGGGGAAATAATCACTCACCTGCTCTGTCATTTGGAGGGACCCCCACTGATCCCGTGTCCGTCGGCTTCCCCGCAGGAAATCACAGGGCATTTAAGGCCTCTGGTCCGGGCTCTGAACTTAATCTGTGTACAACATTTCCTGAGCTCCCAGAGCCTGGAGGCCCCCTCAGGGGCTCCCTGAGAGGATGCAGGGAGAAAGCACGACAGCCAGAGAGCAGGCAGACATCAGAGTTAGTGTCAGCAGCTGGAAAGGCTGCCAAGGGAATGTGAGTGTGGCTCCTTGCTGGGGGGGATCCTGGCTGGATGCTGGGCACCAACCAAAGCTGCTCCATCACACCCCTCAAATGGACGGGGAGAGAAAATGTAAAAAAGGGCTTGTGGCTTGGATAAGGGATGGGGAGTGATCACTCAGCAATTACTGTCACAGAGAAGCCAGACCTGAGTCGGGGAAATTAGTTTAATTTATTACCAATCAAATCAGAGTAGGATTATTAGAAATAAAAACTAAATATTAAACATCTTCCCCCCGCTTCTCCCTTCTTTCCAGGTTTAACTTCGTTCAGATTTTCTTTCCTTCTTCCTGTCTGTGGTGCAGGGGGACAGGAATGGGGAATTCTCAGTTCATCACTCATTGCCTCCATTGCTCCTTCCTCCTCAGGGCTCCTCACTCTTCTGCTGCAGTGTGGGATCCCCCTCACAGGACAGTCCTCTGTGAACTGGGGGTCTGCAGGGTTGTTGCTCTCACAAATTCTCACTCTTCTCTTTAGCAATTGCTCCCCTGGAGCAGCTTTTCCCCTTTTAAAATCTTTTATCCCAGAGGTGCTGCCACTGCCCCCGAGGTGCTCAGCCTTGACCAGGGCTTATACTGGAACCACTGGCTTTGGCTCCACTGGACATGGCTCAAGCTTCTGGCAGCTTCTCCCAGAAGCCACCCTTGTATCCCCTGTGCTTCCAAAGCCTTTCCAATCCAGGGCACAACTAAACCATGAAGCAAAACACGCAGCAATCTGAATTTGAGCAATGTGCAGTGAGCATTGCCCCATCCCACATTGTCCATCTGTGCTCAGAAGTCATGGTCAGGGTGAGGTAATGCCAAAAGGTGAATTTTAAATGGAAGCTGGCATCTGTGAAATTAAAATTGCCATTTTCTTTATGGACACAATCCATTAAAATGGATTGTGTGTGAGGATCTGCTAATGGTTGTTCATCTATCTTTGCATCCCTGGTCTGCCCTGGGGTTTGCATTGCTGGACTTCAATTCCCATCAAACATTCCTCCCTCGGGCCAGGTGACTGTCACAGTGACATCTGATTTAAAATTACTGTTTGAAAGGCTGGAGTTTCCCAAGGTATGGAAATTCTTGTTTGAACCAAACCCTTATTATTTAATCTGTACTTGTAGTTCTGAAAGGAACTGGCATAGAGATGGATTTTATGCATTGATAGCCGAGGAGTGTGAGAATTTCTGGAGCATAGCTTTCATTCTGGAGGTAGAAAAAGTACACATTGTTTACCCGGCGTGTAAATAAGATATTAACAACTCCCCAGGAAATCACTGGACTTAATGTAGCCATGAGCAAACAGCAGGAAACAGTGAACTTCCTCCTGTCCCTAGAAAACCAAGTTTGGGATACCTTTGAATGCCACAAAAAACACAGAAGTAAATTTTAAAATACCTGTGGAGCCTGCTGAATTTTTCCTGTGCAGTGGCAACCTGGAACCTGCTTGATGTGTTTGTTGGTGTCTGTAACTGCATCCTGAATACATCACTCCTTTATTTGGTTGCAGCTGCAATCCCCAACAGCGTCGAAATTGGATCCCAAGGGTCCAAAATATCATTTATTCCTAGAAGATCATCGGGTCTGGCCAGTCCCAGTGGATATCCACATGGGTGCCAAATACAGAGTGTCTGAAGCAGTTTTTGGGAACATTTGGAATGTGTTTCATAGAGGAATAACACAGGTCTCTGAGAGATGGGGGCATTCCATGTAAGTACTCAGTGTTCAAAAATTAATGAATGCCATTGATTGAGTTTATCCTAGTAAATGAAAGAAAAAATGTAATTTTTGTGAGCAAAAAGGTACATTTCCTCACGTGTACATTACCATCTGGCCTATAGATGTATTAATATCTTGCAATATTTAGGTCATAAATCAAATCTAAGCCCTTATTGCACATTCAGAGAAAATTACTTTCTAGTGACATATGGCATAACCTTCAACTTCTATAAATTAATAAAATTCTAGCAAATCTACTCAAATTCAGATATTTTGCACCAACATTTTATTTTTATGGATGCTGTTAACCACTTGTAATATTGGGAGTCTTAGGTCAAGGCAGAGAGTTTATTGCAAAGCTAGAGGAAATTACCTTCCAGCGACCCAGGGTGTGAACTTCAACTTCCACCAGAGCAGTTCGGATCTTGCTGTCTGTTGATGACACAGGACACAGAAATTACAGGCTGGGGCCTCTTAAGCGACTTCTAGAAGGAACATGGCTATAGAAATGCCTGTGAAGGGAATCAAGCCTCTTGAATTGTGTGAATTTAACTACCACAACACACCGGTTACAATTCCTGCTGTTAACAGTCTCTTTGTGGCTTCAGAATTAATCACACAAAAATCGGAATATGTGAGCAATTTGTCTTTCAATAGTAGGAGTATTTTTATGCAGCTGAGTAATAAGCTACTTAAAAGGGAGGGCAAATCTTGCTTTACAGTGCCTTGGTTGAGTTTTACTTTTTAACTTTAGTCTTATTTGTTAATTTTTGTAAAAGCTGCATTTGTCTGAGTCAAATTTCTCCGTTACAGTTTTGCAAAAAGCACTGAAATTCGCTGCTTTCAAGCTAAGCTGTCAGGATTTAGTTCTCCTAGCTACAAGCATAAAATTCCAGACAGAAGACGCCACACGACGTAACTCGTTCTTTTCTGGCTCCTTGCAACTCACTTCCCAGCCCATCCATTTTCATTAATTACTATGTTTGATTCACCTCTTCAGCCCAAAGCTCTTAATCTGTCAGTTTTGTACCAGAGTCCTTCTGCCTGGGCATCTCCCGTCGGGTTTGCTGCTGCTCTCTCAACCCCCAACTTCCTGCCCAGCCTTTCCTACATCTCAATATCTTTCCCTTTTCTCAGAATCCTCATCTCTGCTCTGCTCCTTCCGCAGAGGAATCCTAGGTGAGAATTGGTTTTGACTTCCCATTCCCCATCAAAAAGTTCATGAAATCCAAATGGTGCTAATCTGAATTTCTCCCCTCCTCTTTCAGTGATTCCCCAACCACATTCCTGCTCTGCTCACCTGTCACAAATTTGCATTTTCCTCCCAGGCTCGTGGATTCTTTTTTCCCTTCCGTCTGTAGTTTACATGAAAAACATTTTATACAAAGACTTAGCCTCTCTTTTCTCTCTTTCTTTTCCCCAGTTCCTTACAGCAGATAAAAGACCAAGATGAAGTGGCTGGAATTCGAGTTTGTCAGTGCTAATGCCACAAATTAGAGGCTCGTTTTTAACAATAAGAGCAATTAGTCATCAGAGCAGGTTCCTAAGAGGTACAGTGAGTCAGCCTCTTTTGTAGAGCTCACTAACTTTACCAAAGGCTGTACTTTGGAGTTCAAATCACGAGTTCTGCTGCGAGAATCACTGGGCGAGCTCCTGCCGTTTGTGTTTTGCAGGAGGCAGGCTGCAATCATCCTAATGGCCTTCCTTGGCCTGGGAGGATTTCAAGTTCAGCCTCAAGGCTTTTCGTCTCTTTTCTCCTGCCCAACTTCATCTGGCTGTTCCTCCCCTGCTCGTACATGTCCTGTGCACTCTTGGCTTCTCCCAAGCACTTTTCTACGCGGATTTTTTCAGTGTAAAATTCACACCGTTCAGTGGATTCCTGCATGAAAATCTTGACATCTGACTTCTTTTGGAAGTTCATAGATGTCCAGGATCACAAAACAGCTCAGATTGTGTTCCTCGGGACACAACATTGGCAATAAAATGGACAGTATAGAAGATTTCTCTTCATCTCCTGATTTTCAGTGTCTCTGCCACTGGTCCTAACCTAGCCTGGTCAGAAGGAGGAGGGAGGATTCCAAGGACTCCAAATCTGGGAAATTCATGAAAAAAAGAAAGAAGAACTGCTTAGGATGGTCAGGGAAGAACAGCAATAATTCATGTGCTCTTCCCTGGCATTTTTATTAATAGCTTCTAGAGACAGGATAGTGACCTTGGTATCTTCTCCTCTGGTATTTACAGGTCAGGAAGACGGGAGGGTTCAACAGAAAAATCATCCCTGTAAATAATCATAGCCAATTCTACATGGTTTTAAAATTTACAAAATACATGCATAAATTTCACCCAAAGCTTGTGTCTTACTGACAGGTTTGGATTTTTTAACAATGCAGAAAATATTTTTTAACAATGCAGAAACGCATTTGCCTCAGGTTCCTCTAAATAATGATTCTTTTCCTTTCTTTTCCTTACAATGCATTCAGAGCAAATGTATTTTCTCTAAAACCTGTGGCTGTAACACAAAGTCAAGCCTCAGGAGGAAACTTTTGCACATTTCTTTAGCAGACTGGCAAATTACGTGGCCTGGCCTCCTCTCTCCTTCCCTGCCTCCCTTTCTAACCCCGAACTCCCGGCTTTAAGGACTCCACCCAATCAAAGCATAAAGCGTTTAAACAAAACCAAAAAAGAAAACTGAAGTTGGATGTCAGGAAAAGATTCCTATCAGTGGGGTCTGCCAGAGTATAGAATAATCTCCTGTGGGGAGGAGTGGGAGTCCATCACTGGGACAGATTAAAACTAGATGAAATTAAAACCAAAATCAATATCATCAGTAAGGGAAGCAGCCTGAAAGGCTGAGGGATGGACAGGACAATTTGATGCCCCCAGAATTTAAGAAAGTGGCTGTGACCTGCTGTCTAGCATTTAACAAGGGGTTTGATCAGAAGGATATTTGGAAGATGGAGGTTTTTTCAGCACCTTTTTTTTTGTATATGTGTGTGTGCTTAGTTTTAGAGTAGCTTCTGCTCCTGGGAGGAAAGGTTTTTGTTGTAGAAACTCCACAATATTCAATATGTTGTATTTTTTTGAAGTATAATTAGTATCACTAATAATTTATTAGCTGGGATTTTTTTTACAATGAGCAAACAGCTCAACATTCAGCATTGACCACTGACATTCCCCACACAGAGACTTTTTGGGGTGCTCTGCTCTTGGAGGATCTGAACCTTAGTTAGCTTTCAGGGTCTGTCCCTGGTATCCTCTGGCTCAAGTACATCTATTTAAGGTCAGATTTTTCCAAGCCCAAGAATAAATTGGACCAAATGCACAAATAAAATAAAAATAAATAAACCATTCTGTTTTCTGAGCAGGGGGATGTTTGGCCTTTGGTGTGGGCATCTGCTCACTGCTCTGTTTCCATATTTTCACATCCTTGGAAGAAATTATCTCCTAATGGGATATTTGGGAGGAGCAGAGTGCTCCCATTTAACCAGATGCAGCAGCTCCCAGAAATGAGCAGCAGGTCAGAACCCAAAGGCCTGGTAGCACTACAAATATTGCTGCTGAATGTTTTCCACCAAGAAATTCTCCAGTTACTGCACTCCTGAAAACTAGAGACACTTTACGCCAGATCCCCTTAACAGGACAGGGGCTTTCCATGAGGCGATATCCACTGACAGACCCAGCTTCAAAAAGCAAACCAAAGACCTGCTCCCCAAAACACACTCTGGTCTTCTCCTACACAACCCAGAGGCCTCTTCTTTTGGTCGTAATCCCTTCAAACAAAAACAACCATGGAATAAAACCCCTCCCAGCTGTTAGAAATGCACCACTTCCTTTCTCCTGCAGTATTCCCCTGACACCAATAATTCCTGGTGCTCCCCACGCAGCTCCTTGCAGTTCCCCACCTCTCTTCTCCTCATGTACTGGCTCCTGACAGCCTGGATAAAGGATAGCAGAGAATGTGTGTTAGCTGCAAAGTAAAGTCATGTTTTATCGTCCTGACCTCTGTAACGCCAGATGTAAATCAGCCAATTGCCTTTATTAATGATTTGTAGACAGCAGTGTTTGAGCAGAACAGTTTTGTTTTATCCCAGGGGAAAAAAAAATTAAAAAGGATCTCAGCTCCCGGAGATTGATCCCAGCTGTCAGGAATCATTAGGTATTTGGTACTTCTGGAGGTGTTGGGCTGTGGGCCCATGTTGGATAATCCCTCAATCCCTAAATCATTTCACTGCAAACATAATCTGTGAGTAACAAAGTCAGTGTTGGGTGTGTGCCAGCATGCCGGGATGGAGCTTGTCAACCGATTTCTCCAGTTGCCTTTGGATGTAAATGCTCGAAATTCCGAGGGTTCGGCAGGGCTGGGGATGCTGAATCAGCAGTGGAAAAGCCACCTGCACCTGTCCTGTCCCTGAAACTGCTCTGCTTCCACCTGGAAAAAGAGGAAATCCCTGCTGGGATCACACCAGTGTAGCATTCACAGAGCCCTCTGCTCGGCCTCCTTGGAGATAGGAAATTCCCGGTCATGGACCAGGCCCTGCTTCCTGCCTGAGACCCTCTCTTATCTCTTTGTGATACTGTTGGCTACATTCCAGATGTCCTAACACTACAGGTCCTTTCACCTTGACCCTAAAACCATTGGATAGTCTCCCAATCCTCACTAACCCTATAAAAACCCCTGCTCCTGCACAGTTCGGTGGAAGAAGCTGTCACTGGACCCTGCAGTAAATAATTCCTTGGAATCCCACATGGTCTTTGCGTCTCTTCTTCCCTCAGTCGGCCAAGGCAAATCCTAGCAAGCTAAGAGCTGGAATCCTAAAGGAGCTGGGAATCACCTAAAGAGCTGAACCCCTGATTCACTCAGGTTGAGCCTTCTAGGACAGCCTGCTGGTGATCTCCAGGATGAGCAGTTCCTCACAGGACCCGCTATCTGGGAACACCTGTGGCAGCAGGAGCTCTGCCTGACCCCTGGACCTGGCCTGCATTACACCAGAGTCCAAGGAGCTTGGGCCAGAACTCCCCCTCTGCCTGAGTCTCCTTCTCCCAAAACCAGAGACATCCTCCACCCTAATTCCAGGGGCTGAGAGCTGTTTGGTGCCTTGTTATGAATCTTTCCCCAAGAGCCAGCCAGGCCTCTGGGCTCTTTCTCTGCCTGTTCAAATGCTCCTTTGCTGCTGTCTTGTCTATCCAAGCCACTCTCTGCAACTCCACAGCCCTTGGGGCTGTTCCTTCAAACACTGGGCAGGGGGAGATGCTCCCAGCACATCCCTGGGCAGGGCGTGCAGCTTCCCTGGGTTTGGATGGCCCAGGGGAAAGAGGTGCTTGGTGTTGCACATGGCTTATGCTGAGATTTACTGTGACCTGAAAATATCACAGATCTCCTTTTGAAATATGTTCTATTACTTTTCTATGTAGCCCAGACTAGTCAGGACTTGTCAAAAACGTCCTTTACTTACTGGGTATTAGTGAGATTGAGCAGATCCATACAGCACGGAATGGCAAGAGAACAGCCCATATTTTCCATACTTTCCTCATGTGAAAATCTCTTTTAGGCATCATACCAAAGGAGACTTTGATGCAATGCAGAATGCATGTTTATGGAAGGATTTGTTGAAAGGCTGTTTCATTTGGGGACGCAGATGACAAAGACCAGTGTAGACCAACTTGTTGGAAAATAAAGAGTAGTTTCAGTTCCTTGGGCTGCAGAGGGCAGCTTCCCTTTTGTCTCAGCAGGGACAACAGAGAATCGTGGAGCTGCACAAGGGATCTTGATTTTCTTAGAGGACAGACTGGAAAAGACACCTTTGCTCAGCCTTAGCTTCACTCCCTATCAGCCAGAAGCTGCTGAAGGATTTTTTTGCTGCTTTGAGCAGTCTGATCACCAGGCATGTCCCCCGAGTATGCTGATTCTCCAGGTCTGTACCTGCCCACTGGGTTCATGCTGGAGCTACTCTTTTTTATTCAGTTTAGTGTCTCTTTAGCTACTTTGCCCCCACCCACCTTGCATTTATCTTCTCTGACCTCGGGTGACCAAAGCTGTCACGCTGCATTCCTGATAAAAGGACACCGGGCCTTTGCATAATGGCATTAGCATCTCATGATCTCTTGGGGGAATTCTCTGCCTGGTACATCCTGGGATATCACTTGACATTTCCATGGACACAGCTCCTTGGTGATTCACAGCCCTGCTTTGATCAGCTTGTACACCCCAGTGTTTCTCCTCCTGACATTTGCAGAGGATGTGTTCCCAGTCCCAACACGTGTAACAGTGGGAATTACAGCATCACACTCCAGCCCCTCCCTGCAGCCCTTGAGATCATCCAAATCTTCCTCTCTCTAGTGCCTGTCTGTGAAATCTCATCTCCCAGCACACAAGTGCTTGATCATCTCTGAAAAATTGCAACCCAAGGTCATTCATGAAGAAATCTTTATTAACTTCAGAAGAAAACAACTCCTCTCTCAATTTTATCTGTTATTATCTCTCCTTTAACCCCCAGCAGTGAATAGTTTACAAGTCTTATGTTAATTCTCAGCAAAACTAATGAAACTCATATGGCTCTGTCGAAATATTCCGCTGAAATCAAGATTGGTTAAATACATTAGTATGCCTTTCTTCAAAAAAAAAAAAATTTCGTCAGAGAAATGAGGTTAGTCTGGATCCATCTATCTTTGGAAATGGAGCTGATGAGAATGATTTTGGAATGTCTGGATATCTGCTGACAGGAATGGATCTATTTTTGGTATTTACGTAATTCATATTGTTGTGGCATGTGAGCACATCATGGCTTGCAAAGTATTCATTTTCTACAGGCTCCTGAAAGAAGTGAGATGAGGCCCATTTCAGAGATGGCAACACTTCAGTGATGGCAACATACTCTTGGACATGTCAGAAGTGTCAGTGGCAGAACTAAATCCAGGTCTTTGCTCACATTTCCTGGTGGCTGTGACCCCAGCACAAGTGTTTAAATCTTTTACCTCAGCTTTTATCTTTCTTTTAGACTTCTTTCCGTAGGCACTCTTATATTTTTTCTATTAAAGTGAGTTCACCTTCCTGCAGCTAAGATGGGACTTTGTCCATCCAGGGGAAAAGAATTTCCAATTAAAAAAAGTCTTCCTTCCTTCCTTCCTTCCTTCCTTCCTTCCTCCCTCCCTCCCTCCCTCCCTCATGCCGTATTTCCCTTAAGTCCTTTGCCCAGTATCTGTCACCCACCTCTGAAATGCAGCTTTTGATGCATGGGGGAAAAAAGTTTACACCTGTGCCACTGGGATTTTGGGGAGGAACAAGGGAAATGGCTGAAAGAATCAAAGCAGGGAAAATTCAGTTCACCAGAGGCCTTCGCTGCAATGAAACCGCACAGGAAATTGCGTTGCAAGTGAGGGGCTGTGTGATGCCTTGCTCAAAATCCATGGCTCTCATGTCTCCATTCCTGCCACAGCACACTGTATTTCAGAGGATGGGAACGTTGACAACTCAAATTTGTGCTGTCACAACTTTGACCCTGCCCTGGCTGGGGGCTGAAGCCACCCCTGGGAGAGGTTCGTGGCTTTGGCCCTTTGGCCACCAGCCCTGAGCAGCTCTGGTGGCTCCTTATCGATGTCACATCCAGGTTTTTAATGCTCCCTCTAAAACACACTGATTAAATTATGTCTCTAATTGCTTTCCTCATCACACAGACATAAAATTCCTTTCCCTAACAGCGCACTAAACTATCTCAGCCTGTACATCTCCAGCTGAACTTCCTCCAGCAGCTAAAGCAGCTTCCCCGCTGCCTGCTCCCCTCTGCTCTGCTGCAGACCCCCAGCACCGCTCCTGCTGTTACCCCTGATCCCTCCATCCCCATTTTTGGGGGAAGCTGGGGGTCGGCTCTCCCTCCCTCGGGCTGCCCTCCGGTGGCCGCCGGGGAAAAATGCAGCATCAGCTCTCGGCAGGGTCCCGGGGACACCAGGGGACTGTCCCTGCTCCCTGCTGCCCCTGCAGCCTCTGCAGGAGTCTTTTCCCCTGGAATGAGATGTTCCTGTGCCCCACAGTGTCCCTGACACCTCCATGCGTTGGATCTGTGCTGCACAGGACAGTCTCCTGCTCTCCCGCTCTGCCCCGTCACAGCTGGGAGTGGAGAAGGTGGAGAAGGGAGCTGGGCAATGTGAAATGCTCTGACAAAGCCTGAAATGCAGGAGGGATTAGAGGGTCGCCCTCGTAGTCAGGACTTGGTGGCTTCTGTAGAGGCTGAGCTGGGAAAGGACTAAACTGTGATCACAGACATCATCTCCAAATTCAAATCTCCAGCTCTAAAGGTTGAGGGAGGGTTTGTGTTCACCCTGCAGGCCTGCTGGGTGCAGATTCTTGCATGCCCATGGCACAGGAGCATTTCACTGCAGGGACAGGCAGTGTGAGGGTGCTTGTGCCTCTCCACCTCCTGTCCTCCTCACTCTTCCAGCTCTGACCATCCCTTGGCAATATTCTGTCCTAGCTGCTGGCCAAGGAGCCAGCTGGACCTCATTACTGGCTCTGCCAGACCCAAGTTCTGCCTGCTGGGGCTGCTGGAAGTTTCCAGCCAGGACCTCAGGATGAAGTCATGGCACAGAGCCACCAAATTGATAACCATCCCTGGAAGGAGCCGTTCTCCTTCTGGAGCCAAAGCCATCTTCCCCTCAGGCCTCTCTGCTGGAAGCAGGACAGCCATTAACACGTCCAGCTGAGCAGCCACATGGCTCTGCTCCTCTCTGAACCTCCTGAAAGTCACGGCTCTGCAGAAGGACAGGGAGAGACCTCAGACCTTTCTATGCTCTACAAAATCTCTTTGGATCATTCCTGGGAAGGGATGCGGTGTCGAGGCTCTCCCTGCTGCTCAGCAGAGGCTCTGTGTACTGCTCTGTCTTATCTCCTCGTGGGAGGGAAGAACACGAGCAGTGCTGAAGCCACTGTTGTGTGAACTGTGATCTCCACAGTCAGGGGAAGGCCTGGAGAGGGCCAAACACCAGGAGATGTTACCTAAAATAGCCCTTTTCAGAAGCCAGGGCTACTTCACAGCTTGAAAGAGCTCAAGATGTGCAAGCCCAGAACGTGTCAGGTTGTTCCTGTTGGGCCATTTGTAGCTTTTCTCAGGCGCTTTACACTTCCATCTGCTCCTGCTGGACTGGCTGCCAAGGGCTGCCTGTGTGTCTTTACAGCCTCCAGACCTGCTCCTGGAAGTAGCCACAGCAGCCAAGGATTGCAGGAAGGAATGACATGGACCTGGACTAGTGGGGGCAGCAGGAGCCCAGGGCTGTCTGGCAAGGAGGGATGGCAGGCCACAGAGTTTTCAGTCATCAGAGAGCACAATCATTTAGGTGCACTTGACAGGAGAGACAGATCTGCAGAAATCCCAGAGGGGCTCAGTCACAATCTCAGGGATATTTTAAGACCACATGGGATGTGTCAGAGCACAGGTAACAGGCACTGTTCTTATGGAGATGAGTGTGTGCTGTGACTAAGCCCATCAGGTTCGAAGCTAAATCAGACACTGCTCAAGGCCTGTGTCCCATTTAATCACCGTCTTGTGGAACAGGCTGGGCCCGGATCCAGGAAACCTGGGGGACAGGATACAGGAAATCCGTGACCTGCTCTCACCTCAGCCACTGAAGTAGGAGGTGAATGTGGGCAACTCAGTTCTTCATGGTGTGACTCTTCCCTCTGCAACACCTTGGCTATTTATATCAGCAGTTTGGCCCAGGAAATTTCAGCATTGTGCCTGTTTGTGCAGCAGCCATCACCAAGCCCTGCTAAAGTTATAATTGTGCTGTTGTTTTGCTTTTGGGTTCTTTTCATTTTTGCAACTGTAAAATCCTCCTGAAAACACCTGGGAAGTTGCTTTGGGAACAGCATCCAATTAGAGTAGAAAAGGGGGGTGACATCTCCAATCAATTCCCAAGGGGGACGGTGGTGGAAGGATGGCACTGCCATCTCCCAGGATACCAGGGGAGGAGATCTCCCTTCTTCCCAGGGCAACCATGCCAGGCATGGGCTGACCCTACTGTCAACTCTAGCACTGCACAGGAGGAGGGGACATATTCCAAAGCCTGGGCAGGAGCTGTGAAGATTTCTAGGTGCAGAGCTGCCTTCCCAGCAGACCCGTTGTGCCACCTCAGATTCACTCCCATGTCCCTCGTTCCACCGAAGGGGCTCTGTCCCCCAGCACCCAGGACAGGGAGCACAGACCTAGCTGGCAGGGAAGGGCAGCCAGCAGCAAAGCAAGGCTGGCCATGCTCAGCACCACTCCTGGAGGTCACTGCCCGGATGGAAGCACACACCAAGGCAGCTGAGAAGCATTCTCCCGAGAAGAATTGTACATCTCTTGCCATTTTCCTCTGGCAAGTTAGGCCCACACTCTCAAGGAGCTGACAATCCCCTGAGGATGCATCTTTGAGAAAGCTCCAGCTCCAACACTCTGGCTCCTGGCAAGGGACAAGTCCCAGCATCTCTTCCCAAGAGGGTTCCAAGGCACAAGGCCTGGCTGACCCTTGTTTCCTGTGTGTCTGTGTCCCCTTACCTTGTGTCCGTGGCGGTGACTCATTCATGCCTGCTGGCTCCCTGCAGTAATTACCAGCAGAGCTTTCTGTCGTCACAGCTCTTAAGGTAGGCTCATGCTGTGATAAATAAGCTGCTTAGCAGCATGGAAAGAAATGGTATTTAAAGTTTAATATCTTTTTTAGCCCCTTCTCAAAGGACACTGATTTTGTGATCTGTTTGGGAAGATACAGTAGGTTTTTGTGTCTTCCTTTCTGGAGAGTGGAGAGGCACAAAGAGAGGAAGGAGAAATGGGTGTGTGCCTGTACATGTGGCATGGCAGAGCCAGGCTGCCTCCCTGCCTTCTCACCTCCCTCAGCTGTGCAGAAGTGACTGACACCCTCATTATGCAGTTTAATTCGGGCTGGCAGCTCCACTTGGCCTTGCAGCTCTGGCTCTAGCAGAGCTCTGCACCCATGCCCCATCTGTTCCTTCCTCGTGAGCAGGAACAGAGTATGTGACCTGGCAACAGGCAGAGAATGCCACCCCCGCTCCCAGGGGACCCTGGGGTCCATGCTCTGGGTTTACATGGTCTGTGGGTCTTGGACTTGTGCACAGAGCTCCAGAGCAGTGACCGGGGGGGCTCACACAGGAGTGAGACAGCTCAGCTTTGTGCAGCTGCTGCGATTTCTCTCCATAACCCTGTCAAAGCTCAGCATTTACCTCCCCACCCCTAAATCTGGCAAGAAGGGGGAAAAAGAAAGTAATTACGTTGTTTTTTTTTTCCCAGCCATTCAGCGGTAAAACTCAGCCCTCCTGTGACACTTTCTGTCCTGGTGCTGCAAGGGTTGCAGCTCATCCTCAAGCAAGGGCTGAAGCTCACTGGGGAATTTGGCCAGCACTTAGGTTTCTCCCAGCCCTCCAGAGGGGGATTTAAATAATTTAATGTTAATGCTACTGATATTTAACCCTTTTCATTGAGAATACTTTCCACTGGTTTGCACTTTTGGTGGGCAAACAGACGTGGAGAGTGGTGGTGCAGATTGAAAATATCAGCAGACCTGCAAAGGGACACCCGGACCTTCCTCTGCTTTAATCCTTTGAAATTCTGCTCCATTTGGGATGGAGAACATCCATCTTAAACCAGGATTGCTGGGATTCAAAGGCAGGCAGGACAATTCCTAAGCCCCACTACTAAGTTTTGTCCCTGGTCTGGTCACTTGGGGCAGAGGCAAGGACAGCATCACTGACCAGAGGGTGTGCAGGGTCAAGGAGGGTGTGGGGGCACACCTCAAAGTCACCTGTGGAGGTGGGCACACCTCCCTGGCCAGGTGACAGACAGCACTAAGTGAAAGGGTCTGCTGCTGCTGGGAATTATGCTTTCAGATTTTATACCTCCAGAAAAGCTGGCAGACTCCAAAGAAGCTCTCTGAATTCAAAGCCCCATTTACCAGGATCATGTGAGTGATTCCAAAGGCTTGTACTGCTTTGAGTAACAATTTATAACAACAAAAGCATCATTTAAGACAGGGACCCCTGTGGGAATGTTCCTTTTCAGTTCTCTCTTCTGTGGGTAATTGCAGAAAGATGACATTTAAGTTGTTCTACAAAAGTGGCAAGCAAAAAAAAAATGAAAGAGGGCAAAACCAGAGAGAAAGAGGGTACGGTGGGAAAGGTGACAAGGAGCAGGATGGAAAGGAATGGATAGCCTGGTTAATATTTTCAGAGGCCAGGGAGTTTACAAATAGGGAAGAAAAGGTTTGCTCTGAATAACAATCTCATCTCCCAGCAGGGTGACAACAGCTCTGTGTTCTCAGGACACAATGGACAGAGGCTGGAGGTGGAAAAGCAGCCCTGGGCATGGGAGCACAGCTCATTCCTCCAAGCCACGGGCAGAGGTGAAGTGTGGGTGGGTGACGGACCCCAGTCACTGCTGCCCAAAGGAAAGGATTGTGGCTTGGCCAAGAACAGCACAGCCCTGGCTGCCTGAATTCCTCAGGACTGGAGCAGACTGCCTAACCCAGGGATGCACGGAGCCAAAGGAGTGCATGATCAGTGACAGGGAAATTCAAACCTCTTCCAAAATCCTGCTGTGGAATGGAGAAGATGAGAAGACCAAAATACAGTGGTTGGTAGAAACCAGCTCTGTAAATGCTGGAGAAACCCCTCTGGGATGAAGAGCTGCATTCCCCCTACCTTGTGTGAAGGTGATAAGCCCTCTTCTGTTCTGCAGATTTTCAGAGATTTACTACTTATTAGAGGAGTTTAAATGCATTCAGTGTAATTAAACCCAGGGGGAAACACAAGCCTTTAACATCTCATGTTTTCTGAAACAGGAAAAAAGTCCATCTTCCCCTGCTCCATTCCAGTACTGCCTGTGGTGACAGGCTTGAGGAAGCCACAGCTGGGACTGGCTTAATGCACTGAGCTGAGCAGCTGCACGTGTGTGAGTGTGTGTGTGTCTCTGTGTGTGTGTGTTGATGCCTTCTCCTTGGTCTTAAAATTAAGAGCCAGACACAGTTAAGGGATAAAGGGTTTTTACCTCAGTATTTAATAAGGCTCTTTATGGTGTAACAATTTACCAAGGTGGAATGTGCAGAAATGCACACACACAGTGGATCGTGTATACAATTTTATAGATCTTGCAGGTTAGCATATTTAACAAAGATGCCCCAATGAGAGGCTTGAATGAACAGCATGACATCTCTCTGTTTCAAAGTATTTTTTCTTAGATGGGTTTAATCTTAGTTTATAGGATGTGTTTTAGAGGGGACTTTAGTTTCTCAAGATAATGTAAGGCTTTTCAGCTTCTAATTGTGAGGATTTAGGATATTTGGTTTTCTGGCCTGACAGAAACTGGGACTATGTTAAGCTATTAGACTTAAGGAATTACAAGTTATGCTTGGGTACTGAGAATATAAAAGAGGTATATAAAAGAAAAGGCAAAATATTATCATGGCATCAGTGTGTGTGTGTGTGTGCAAAATCATTTTAATGATCCCTACCGGAAGGACAAGTGGGTGAGGAAAGAGGGAAGCTGGCTGGGGCACGTCCCTGGAATGCAGGGATAATTGGGCCTGCAATGGTGATGGCAAAGTGCTGTCAGCCTCTAGCAGAGTGTGCCAGAGATGAAGTGACACTGTGACAGGTGCCACCGCCTGCCTGGCCTGCCCTGCCCCTGCCCAGCGAGCGGCTGCAGCCTTCCCGCTGACATGAGGAAACGAAATTGGAGGTAATGACTCTCCTGAGGGGCCTAGAACGGGGATGGTGAGAGGGAGACTCACAGCTTTGCATGTCACCTGGGATGTCTTCCTTTCCCCACACTGTTCCCAACGAGCACATAAGCTTTTCCCATCAGAGTAGAGACGTGGCTGTGATGTGATGCCTTCCCAATTTCCCTTCCCCAATTATCCGTGGCAAGTCACCCATGCCAGCTCTGACCACCCAGTGAGTCCTGGACACAGAAATGGGTTGGAGGTGAAAACACTTCAGCATAAGCTGGGAGAGAATTCACAGTCTTTGGTTTTCCTTGTCCTCCTGTGCTGCTTCTCAAACTTCCTTTCACACTCTACTTCCTTCATTTCCCTGTATTTGCAATTTTCTCTCCTTTAGAAAAGCAGGGTGGCCCTGTAAGCACATAGAGAAAGGGTAGAAAATATAAACATATTTGCTAGTAAACAATAGAAAGCACTTGTGTAGCTTTTTCTGCAGCAGCCTGGTTGACTCCAGGTCTGGGTTTTTTATCCCTAATGGAACATTTGCCATCCAAGAGCAAAATTATTAAAAATTCTGAATTGAATCACAGAATGGTTTGGGTTGGAAGGGACCTTAAAGTTCATTGAGTTCCACTCCCTGCCATGGCAGGCACACCTTGCACTGTTCCAGGCTGCTCCAAGCCCTGTCCAACACTTCCAGGGATCCAGGGGCAGCCACAGCTTCTCTAGGCACCCTGTGCCAGGGCCTCACCACCATCACAGGGGAGAATTTCTTCTTAATATCCCATCTAAACCTGCTCTTTGTCACTTTGAAGCCATTCCCTCTTGTCCTGTCACTCCAGGCCCTTGTAAAGAGTCTCTCTCCATCTTTCTTTAGGTTCCCCCAGTTACTGGAAGGCCCGAATTAAGTCACCCCAGAGCCTGAACAATCCCAGCTCTCCCAGCCTTTCCTCACAGCAGAGCTGCTCCATCCCTTTCATCATCTCAGTGCCTCCTCTGGACTTGCTCCTTGTCTTTCCTGGGCTGGGGATCCCAGAGCTGCACACAGTAATTCCTGCTGAAATTATTAGTGCAGCTGGAATATTGTGTCACTGATGGCTGAGTGCTCTGGCCTAAGTTCAGACAGGTTGCTGGGGAATTCTCATATCTCCTATTTTTCAGTGAAGTCACACTGTTATCACATCAAATGGCTTGTGACTAAAAATTCCATTGCAACGGTCATACAAGGAATTGCATTTGCTGTGACTGGGAGGAAGGGACACGGAGAGAAAAAAATTAAACTTGATGGCTGGAAAGCTTTTACTACAGTGTGCAGCAGCTCCACCTCCTTGTGATATTCAAGTTCATCATATCTAAATAAATATGCCTGGAAATTGTCTCTCACAAGGGAAAACAGTCATTTCAAGGGTACTGTCGAAAGCAGAAGTCAAAGGTAATACCATGGGCATGTAAATTGAATCAGACACTTAATTGGCACTGTTTTCTTCAGAACATTGATGTCATTCCAGAACAACCCCAACCCCCAGCGCACTCATGTCAGGTCGTATTCTGAGCCCATTTACTTCACAAGGTTATTCCCTTTGACTCCAATGGATTAACCAGTCCTACGTGGCACAAGAGAGAGGTCAGATGTAGATCTCTTTCACTTACATCGAATTTAATTGATTTTTCTGTTTAAAAGAACTTCCAAAACAGGATATAATGGGAAATAAATTTTGATTACTCGACCCCCTCTCGAACACAGCAGAAAGCCCATTTGTCAGGTGGTGTCTGAGTGCTGAAAGAACAAAACCTCCCCAATTCACGGGCAGTGCACCCCAAAGAGGGAAGAGCTCTCCTCCGAAACAAATGAGAGCTGTTTTACACCCTGAAAACACAGACTTCCAACAAGCTCAGTTGCTTTCATGGATAATCCCTCATTTTTGCTAATCCTTCCTGAGTATCTCTTAGCTCATTGATGGGCAGTGTTAGAAATCCTTTCTTTCTCTGGGTAATTGCCCTCTTAGGATACTCCTGATCCGCAGTCTGATAAATACCCCGGGACAAAGTGCTGCCCCAGCAGAGCCCGTGCGGGCACCCAGCCCTGCCCTCACCTCGCTTACCACCCGAATTAGTGCCGGCTGCTCCTCAGCAGCCCCTCAGGGCAGGGGGTCTGGCTTTGTCAGACCTTTCTTGGAATCCATTAAAACTTTGTTTGCCACTACATTTTGGGAAGTTCCTGCAGCCACAGCCAGAAATTTTCCGACGGTTATTTGCCATGACAAACCTCTTTGGGGCTCTGGTGTCTCTTGAGGTTGGAATGTGCTTGGAAGTGGTGTGGATATGCGTTTTCTCACAGGGGCAATCCTTCAGCTTTGTGCTTCGGAGCTCAGGGCAGTGACAACCATGGCAAGCGCCCCTTCCACGGTCACCCTGTGGCTGCTGCTCCAGGGGTGACACCTGTGGGGAGTCATGGCCAATCCTGCACTCCTGCAGGGCTTCCAGGTCTTGTTTCTTACCAGTTCAGCTGATCAGCTCTGTGCTGAGCTCCTTGTCTGACTGGTGGCTTGCTGGGCAGCTGAAGGCTCCATTCTATGCTCTGTGGTGCACAAAGATGGAAAGGGCTTCCCTTTCCCCTCAGGAGCTCCCAATTCACTGCCACCATTCTCCAGATCACACTGTGTGGCAAACTTATCTTTCTTTTTACTGACAGTCCAGTAATTGGTGTCACCTGGTCTTTATCTGCCCAAATGCTGGAGGTGCTGTGAAATCATGACTACTGAGTTGGAAAGTTCATGTCCATGGTTTTCCAAAGACTCTGCCTCAGGCTATTGCCAGCAGAGAGGACTTTCAGGAAAGCTAATTTTGAGAACTTCTGTTGTGCGTTGTTGCCACAGAAATAGGTCTGAAGTGTCCAAAGGAGTTGCAGTGCTGATATTGGGATATGCCCTCAAAAGCTGTAAACATTTATGCTGTGTTGCCATTGTAAACCAATTTATTTCTGGTGAAAAGTATATAAAAATCTATAGGAAGTCTATAGAAATAGCCTCTAATAGGCTGTTGAGACCATTGGGATGAACCTCTAAACAGAAATCCAGGTCTGAATCATGAAATTGAAATTGCATCTCCCACCTCTCTACCTTAATAATTTCTGGCAATCAGAATTTGCTTCTGACCAGAAATTTCACCTTGGACAAAACCCTTTGGTTCAACGACACATTTAGATGAAAAGACTGCAATTAAAATGCCTGTTTTGAGTGAAAAGCAGCTCTGGTCCAGCTGCACTGGCCTCCTCAAGCAGCTTGTGCTGCCCTGGGTCAGAGTGGTGCCGGTGGCCCGTGAAGGGCTTTGGACAAGCCCTGCTTGTTGTCATGCACTGATGTCACACATGGCAGCCCAGCCAGGGGCCGAGTGGGAATCTCTGCTAATTGGTTACATCTGCCTCTCGGGCCTGGCCACCAGCTGGCACAGGCTGTGGCACTGGTGCTGCCACCTTGGCTCTGGAGCCCCACAGCTGCCATCTGCTGCCTTCCAGAGTCCCATTTCCTGGGTAAACGCAGCCCTCCCCAGGGATATGTGACCTCTCATCTGTGATGGATGGAATGCAAACAGCCCCTCCAGCATTTCTGGGGTCCTCAGGAAGCTGCTGCGCCGCTATAAAATGTGAAGCCATTATTTTATAGCAGGCATAATCCTCCTCCTCCCCGCACCTCATGTCAGAAGAACCTACTCCATTTCCAGAGATTTCACAAGGACTTCTACCTTGCCACGGAAGATTCCTGTATTTGAACAGAATCAGAAAAGAAATGAAGTTTCGCTGCTTTGTTTTGAGTTTCCCGTTGAACGTGCTGAATATTTAATCACAGCTTCACAAAGACATGAATTTCTCTTTGGATTCCTCCCTGAGCTGCTGTGGCTGATCCTGGCTCAGGAACAGATCTCAGCTGTTCCCAATGGAGTCTCTTGTTTTGCCCAGGTTTGGCTGTTCTTGCTATTTTGTTGGAAGGCCTCCAGGTGCTCAGAAGAGACACTTCTGCACGCAGGTGTGCACACATGTGTGGGCAATACACAAAAATATCCCCCGAGATTTTACCATAATGCTTTTGTAATGGAAATTTCTTATCGGAGAAAAGAGTTAATAAAATATGAATTTCCTTCTGAACTGTTGTTCAGGAGAAGGCTGTTTGGGTGCTCTGGGTGCAAAGGAATACCTGGAGTTACATCAGAAATTTCTAGGAAATTTATATTTGCGTCCACTGACATCCATAGAAATCAGTGAGATATTTCCATGGAGTTCTTCTAACAAAGGAATAGGGAATGGTTGCGACACTTGCTCCAGGAGGCTGGGTATTTCTTCTAAACTTTGAATAATGAAGTTCACTATTCAAAACTTTAGGAAAATGAAAACTTTAGGAGATGGGTCTCATCCAGGAGAAGCTGCACTGTCTGTGCTGACATAACCATTTCTGACAGATTGGTTAATAAATATGAGACCAGCACTCATGGCAACGGGATCACAGGGGAACAGGTACATCCATTAATAAATAATACTGGTTATAACTTCTCTCTTAATAAAAAGAGAGAGAGAAATTAATATCCAACCTTTTTAGAAAGCAATTATTTGGGAAGGATTGCTTGAAAACCCCAGTACTGCCTGTTTGAAGCAACTCAACCAAAACAAGCCTTATTGCCTTCCATTCCTTCCTATATTTAAAGCCACATTGACAAGTTCAAAACAACAAAAAAATCTCTTGGGTAACGCTGGGAGATGGAAGTTCTGTACAAGGCTCTGTGGGCTGAGGCAGATTCTGAAGGAGCAGAGAGCTCTGAGGGTCTCTATTAATCACTAAAGACACGTGCTGGCCAGAGCCCCCAGAGCGATTCCTCTGAACCATGGGCTCCCCCAGGGCTCTGGCTCCGTGTGCTGACTCCTCCTCATGGAGCTCTGCAGCCTCTCCTTGCAGGCCAGGCTGCCTGTGTAACTGAGGAACTGGGAATTTCTGCTACCAGAACCCAGCTTCAGTGCCCCAGGGCTAAACAAGCTCAAATCTGTGTTTTACCAGTCCAAAGAGACATTTCAGGAGTTTCAACCAGCATCACAAATGTGCAGGGTAGCAAGCGTGATGTGGGCTACTCCAGTTGTCAGCACAGCATCTGAGTGCTGCACTGGAGAGGGCAAACTTTGAGTTAAGTGAAAAAAGAAAATAGAAATACTACTTGTTTTTGTGTTTCTTGCTTTCTTTAATTTATTTTCCTCTTACAGGAAAGATTAAACATTGGGGATTGGGCTTAATACAGAGTGTGAGACTGTTTGCTATAAGCAATGTTATTAAAACATCTGAAACAACAGGATATTTAATTTTTTATCCATTAATTATAGGTACAGATGAAAGCCTTGTGCTTTATACCCCTTAGTCCAGTTAGGAAGCTCGTCATGAGCTGATCCTGATTTACATGAGTGGGTTTATTTTCTGTAAGTGTGTCTGTAAGGGGAGAAAAAAGGAAGGGAGACAGGAAAGCTGCAGTGATCCTGCCAGGGGGATGCTCAGTGATCTGCTGGTGAAGTGACTCCTTCAAGGTGCCAGTGGAGAACGGATCCTGTTGGGGCAAAGGGTTTACTTCTTTGTTTCCTAGTGGAAAATAATAATATTTTGTTTTTATAAAAGAAAGTGAATGCTGAAATGTTTTCACTTTGGAGCTAAACATCTTTAGGTTTGAAGAATGTAAAAATTAATATAGAAATTAATATAGAAATCACTGTTTTCTATGGAAAACACAGAAATATTTATTTCTTGAAAACCCCTTTTCACTGAGTCTTCCGAAGAAAGTTGGATGGATTTTGTTGCTGGGATTTTGCACTCAGGGAGGTGGAATCAAATGAAACTGAGGGTTGACCAGCAAAGCCCAACTGAGCCATTCCCACTGGGGAAAAACAGCCCTCCATAAAACCAACCCTTCCCTCCATAAAGCTCCCAACATCTCCTTGGCCATGAGGAATGTTATTTCTTTTGCAGGTGGAGGCTTTTGGAGCTGGGCAGGGGGATTTGCCTCCTGTCCAGTGTCTCCCATGTCCCTCTGTCCATCAGGTGCCTCAAGACCATGGATGAGGGATCTCAGTGGATGCAGGATCCTGCCCCAGCAGGGAGCTTGCTCATTAGGAGCAATTTGCATGCTGAACATCAGTATGACAGCTATAGCGAGGGATTTGTTTAGCTAATTTAGAGTAATGGAGGAGAGAAATTAATCACTTTAGCACTGGTGCTCCCTGGCATGGCAAGGCTGGGAGTTATCCCCCCCCACCTGTCAGCAAGGCACCCCCAGTTCTCCATGGTGTTTGGCCCTGGACTGAGAGTTCAGGGCTGTAATAACAGGGCTGGAAGACCAGGCCAGGAGCTGTCAGTGTGGGGAAAAACAAGGCAAGTCTGAGTGCTTCCAGCAAGGTTAAAGCAAACAGGATTGTCTGTTCTGAATGCTTGGGAATGAATGGTGGTGCTCCCAAAGCAAAGGATGGGGCAGGAATCTCCATCCCACTCTGTCCCAGCTGGGGAGAACTGCATTGGCAGCTCCTAATTCATTAGCGACTGAAGGGTGGAGGATCCTGCACAAGGCAAGCATTGCCCCTCTCCTGGTGTTTCTCTTCCTTGGGAAGCTCCAAGGTGAGGGCTCTGACAGTGCCCAGTCAGGAGATCTGAGCTCAGGCATCTGGAGGATAAAGTCTCACTTAGGAAGAAATTTAGAAATATATTCACTTCCAGTTCTATTATTTTCTTTTACTTTTTAGTGTCTTTCAGCATGAATCCCTTTCTTTTTCATATTCAGCTCCAGAAAAGAAAAATCTACATGCAATTATTCTGCTCAACTAAGTATCAAAAACATTTCCTTTTTATCAGTTAAAAACCCCACAACCCTTTTCACATCTATCCTCCGTGTTTTGTCACTCTCAGGTATACTTAGCATGCTTTAAGCATATACCTTTTCAAACAAATGAAGATATAAGTTCATGGCAGCTGCGACATGAATAGAATCTATACTGTGAACTCAAACAAATGCCATTATAATTCCTTGTTTGTTTAACATTTGTGATCACTCCTCTCAGACATTGCCATGCGTGGCAGTCTGTATTCCTTCTCCCACACACTTGTTTACAAGTCTAACGTGAGGCTGCCTAGACCTCCTCAGCATGTCTAATTTCCTGTGTATTGTTCCCCAGGCCTCCTCTGATGCCTGCAGCAGGCAGGAATGTTTTCATGTGGAGGCTGTTGTCTCCCATTTCCCTGTTCCAAGCAGGCCCAAAAAAAAGCTTTGCTGAGCCTCACCACCAGCCCAGGGCAGGGGTGCTGGTTGTTTGCTGTGGAGTTCCTCTAACACAGGGCTGGGAGTCACTGGAAAGCTTTAGGAACCCACATTTCATCATTTATAGGTACAATCCAAAACTCATCTCCTTTTATAGGCCCTGGCTTAATAATTGTGGTTGCAGAATAGCCGCCGGTATTATTCCCAGAATAAGAACCACTGAACTTAAACAATGCATTAAGGACAAGATGGAAGTAGCCCAGTTTTTATGTACAGAAATGATGCCAGCCTGTAAAAATGTGAATGTTGTAAAATAATGTCTTTAATTATAGACAGGGAAGGAAGGTTTTCAGCAGCAGATGTCTGAAGGTGGGCTCTCAAAGCATAGGCCTGTCAGTGAACTCTGTGGAAAAGGAAATGGAGAGGACATTTAGGGATGAGATGACAGGGGTCATGTCAGCTTTGCTCAGATGGACGTGTGCAGGTGTGATTGTGTAAGTCCAGGATGGGGCGCTTAATTACAGCCATTATAACTGATAGAAGGATTTCTAAAGCAGATTAAGAAGAATGAGCAGGAAGAATGGACTGTGAATGCTGCCCAGCAGCAATCCTGAGCTCTGCTCTTGCCTTTGACAATGACAAGGGGACCTGAGGAGCCCAGAGGAGACCTGTGCCAGGTGCTCACCAGCTGGGCCAGCCCTTGGCAGTGCAGGGAAGGGCTGTCCCACCACTTTGTGCTGTTCTGGTTCCATTTAATCCCATTTTCCCTTCATGGTGCTGATGTAGGGCCTTGCAGGCCTCGGCTCTTGCCGGACATTCAGGAACGAGCAGCAGGAACCAGGGGGCATTTTCTGGTCGTGGGGTTGGAACATCCAACAGCAGCTTTGGTGAATGAGTGTGTCCAAATTGTCTGTCTGAAGGCATGTGGTGAAATTCCTCCTAAAAGGCTGATCCTAACAGAGTTTTATGGCTCTCAGGGGGGTTGGATCCAGGGCTTTCCCAGCTCCCACCCACACTTTAGGAAGAGCCCAGCTTGGCTGCCCCTCAGCTGCTCTCAACACACCAACCACTGAAAAATTTGGAAAAAAATATATAAAAGGGCCAATTACAACCTTGGATGACTTTTCTCGATTTCTTGGGGATTTCTTATCCCGCACAAGCAAAGGTATTTTTGTCCAAGGCTTTTCAATAACTGGAGATGTGTGAGGAGTTTCACCCACCGCTTAAATCAGAACAATTGCCATATTTTAAAAAGGTTATTCTAATGTTGAGCTTTCTCTTTTTTCAATGTTTTATAATAAAGCCCCAGAAATAAAGGTTGCAATGAAATTGCAATAGAATTTACATTAGCATATTTGGAGAGTTTTTTGATCATTTTTGCATGCATTAGAATAAAATATTCTGTAAAAATTAAGCATTATATGCAAATGAGTGCAACAAACCTACACTTTGAATAATAATTCATTATCCCCCTCTAATATATGTAAGTGGCTTCCTCTTCTTTTTTAAATAAAAAAGGGAAATGCACTGTAGACATTAATTCAGCACAGCAGAAGTTTACAGAGAAGATCCACTGAAATTATAATAGAACACATTCCTCATTTGCATAAATCCCATAATCCCACCTGTCCAAACCCTCCAGCTATTAATAGGTGATATGAATGTCACTTGATGCTCATTTATAATATTGTTGCTGTAATACAATGCATATTTAGGGAAGATTTTAAGAATCATTGTAATTAACAAAGCACACCATTATCAGCAAGTGTTTATTTGTGTTACAGGAAAAAGTTGTTGCATTTGGAAACAATTATAACTCCAGAAGTGTTGAATTACCCCCTTTGGAAGTGTTGCCTTCCTTTAGTGAGTGCAGTTGATTTCCACAGTCTGGTTGCATGTAAAAATAAACGATTTAAAGGGATGACATGTCTGTGTATCTGCAGTGATAATGATCATTCCTGTGCCAGGCTGTGTCTGTAGGACTGGAATTTATTCCTCACCCCAGGGCTGGCTGTGGTTGAAAGCTTTATTTCTCCTTTCATAGTTCTTTATGGGGAAACTCAGACTGGGATCTTTGGGAGCCTTAAAGCACATCCAGGACAGAGGGAATCACAAAGTCAGGGAATGTCCTTAGCGGGAAGAGACCCACAGGATCACCCAGCCCAGCTCCTGTCCCTGCACAGACCCCCCAAATCCCACCCTGGGCATCCCTGGCAGCGCTGCCCAACCCCTCCTGGAGCTCTGGCAGCCTCGGGGCCGTGCCCATTCCCTGGGGAGCCTGGGCAGTGCCAGCACCCTCTGGGGGAAGAACCTTTCCCTGATCTCCAGTCTGAACCTCCTCTGACACAAGTGTGACTTGCTCAAGAGTGACTTGCTCCAAACTTTCCGGAATCAGAATGGCTTTTTGGTAGAAATTACACAGAAGGATTGCATGGTTCAGCTTGGTTCTGAATTCCTTCCACAGTAATTCTCCAGTTTATTCCTGCATGAGTAAGGCCTCACTAAATGCCTCACAACTGGGTAGAATTAAAGAATGGGGTTTTTTTGCTGAAAGGGATCTTAAAGCTCATCTTGTCCCACCCCCTGCCATGGCCAGGGACACCTTCCACTGTCCTAGGGTGCTGCAAGACCCATCCAGCCTGGCCTGGGACACTTTGGGATCCAGGGGCAGCCACAGCTTCTCTGGGCACCCTGTGCCAAGGCCTCAATACCATCAGGGAAGAATTTCTTCCTAATACCCAAACTAAACCTGCCCTGTATCAATGTGGTGCCATTCCCCGTGTCCCGTCACTCCAGGCCCTTGTCTGAAGTCCATCTCTCTGGAGCCCCTTTAGGGGCTGGAAGGCGCTGTGACATCTCTCCCTAAATCCCAAACACTGTTGGAATCCTCAAGCTCAGCCTTCCTTTACAGTCTCTCTCCTCACATCCAGGAGTATTTTTATCCCTCGCAACAGATGATACCAGCACAGAGGCCCTTCCTTGTGCCACCAGCTGTCCCCTCTGCCAAGGGCTCTGTGGAGGCACCAGAAGCCCACCCAGGATTTTCACAAAGTCCATCCTTGCTGCTGAATGAACCCCACTGCTGGCAGAGACGCTCTCGTGGGTCCCACCTTGGAGAGCAGCCCCCACATCCCTGCCGGAGAGGGCTAGAATTAAATCCATTCCAGCAAAGCAGAGCCATAGAAAAAGAGGAGGCAAAACCCTCATGTCATTTATGTGAGCGGATTTATTCATCCAAATTTGAATTTTTAATGGAAATCTCTTTAAAATTTCAGTCTTTTGAGCATTTCTACCTCTTTCTTTATAAAATTGGTTCTATCCCACCTGCAGGGCAGAGTTGATTGAGGCAGACATAGCTATAGATTTAGTAGTCTCCAGGCTCTGCTTAGGACAGATTTCAGTTTACATTTTAACTAACTGACATGTCAAGAAAATACAGTGCTTTTCCCCTCCCCACCTCCTTTTCTCTTTTTCTTCTGAAATATTTCAACAACATTGAAAAATAATCTTCAGCATTTTCCCCAGGGAAGACAACAAAAAAAGCTACTATTTTTTTTTTTTTTAATCAGAAAATCTTAACCGAATTTGAGAGAGGTACATCTGTTCAGAGGCTCCAGGAACAACAACAACAACAAAAAAAAGGGGGAAAAAAAAAGAAATAAAAAGACAAATGGAAGCTCTCCCTGAGCTTGCCTGAGCACTGCTGAGAATAGAGACTTGTTGATCCTCAGGCTTTTTGCTTGCCCGAGGAAAAGAAATAATTAAAAACATTAAGTGAACAAAACACTCTGAAAAACAGGGGCAATCTCTTTAGCTGAAAACCCATCTTGTCTTTCAAAGTCCTTCAGATGCTCTCCCAAGCTCAGGCCACAGCAGGGACCTTCCAGCAGCACCATGTTTTCAACTCCCCAATTATTTCAGAACCCCTGCTCCTCCTACTGGGGCCAGTTTCTGTGTGCCACCCTTAGCTTGGGAAAAAGCAGTGTATGAAATGAGCCTGGGAGTTTGATCTGATCAAATCCATCTGGGTTTATGCCCTGCCTCTCTCAGCTGTGGCAGTGCTGCCTGAGGGATGTCACCAAATCCTCGGGGAGTCACCCCAGGTCACCTGAGCCTTCAGGGGCACTTTATCAGATTTAATTAATTTAATGGATTTAATTGATGCCACTTTTCCTTGCCACACCCTCCAGGAGCTTTCTGGTCTTGATGCCCTCATCTGAGTTCCTCACTGGAGATCTCCCATCCCCAGAAGGGCTGGAAGGGAAAATATCCCTGTGTAAGAGTGATCAGAGTGCAAGAGCAGTGGGGAAGCCTCAGAGCTTTCCGTGTTTCCAGTGAAGTTGCTGAGGAAGCAATTGCAGATCTTTAGCTTCACGCCTGCCCTAGTGTCCTGCAGGCTCCCCCTCCTGACTCCCAGGCATGGCTTTGGAAAAAAGGGAAAACTAAATAAAATATTTTAAAAGAAGAGCGAAAAGAAGAGGAAGAAAGAAATAAACCAGCAAAACAGAGAATCCACCGGGGAAGTGGTTTGGCCAGGAGTCAGGCACATGGGCTGAGGGGGATTTTGCTCTCGCAGGTGTTCTGCTGCTCTTGGGGAAATTTGGCACCTGAAGGCAGAGCTTTGGAGCTGCCTGTGTGCCCTGGCAGCTGTTTCCACCCCTGGGTGCTGTGTCACTGCTCCTGCTCCTGCCTGGGCAGACGTGGCACGGCGCTGGGCAGATGCTGGGGCCTCCCCTGCAGAGCTCCTGGCTGGGTGCACCCCAGCAGCAGATCCCAGGGGATCCTGTGAGTGCATCCCCTGCATTCCTGCGCAGGAAATGCAGCTGCTTGGCTCTGGATCTTCCACCTGAGCACTCTCACAGACACCCAGACTGCCCCTGCCATGGAGCCAGGCACAGGTGTGTCCCAGGGTCCCAAACCCACAGGAGGAGGTTGCGCTGAGCCCCCAGCAGCCCTGTGAGCTCCCTGCCTGTGCCGAGGCTCCCAGCTCCTATAAATAAACACAGCAGCCTCAATGTCAGCTCCCCTCAGCCTCTGGGTTTAAATATAGGCATTGGCTCTGCTCCAGGAGGAGGTACAAGTGGTTTCAGACTCAAGCAAATTGTTATGAATCCCATTTGCAGTGTGAATATGCTTAGCGAATGTTTCTTTCGCTAATGAGACCAAAATAGCAATTAGCAGGAGTCTTAATGCTACAAACCACAAGGAATGGACACATACGTATTTTTATCCGTGGGGTTATTCACATCTGGCTTCAAATGCAGAGGCCAATACATCTGAACCTGCGTGTCACATCACACCTGTAGCTGCACCTTGCTAAGTCCCACTTAGGCACGCTCGGGTTGAGATATCCAGGGGATAAATACCAGCTTTAAATTCCAGCAGATCCAAGTCCTCATTGCTGGTAAATCCCAGCATCTTTTTTTCTCTCCTGGTTCTGTTGTTTTTTGTCTTGAAGATGATATACAGCAGAGCTTTTTCTCCCCCTTTCTTTGCTTGCTGCATTCAGGTTTTGCTATCAGGGTTTTCTTTTCTAGCTTTTTTTTTAAATCTTCTCTTTTTATTTCTCCTTTTCCCTACAGCCAACAGAGTGGTTGGTGAATACAAAATTAGCCAATTCAGACAGAGGCCAAACATCCCAGGAGAGCAGGAGTGAGAGAGAGAGAAATTATCAGCACTTGCCAAATAGTCTCTCAACTCCACCGTGTATTTTTCCCTTTCTCTGAAAACCACATGAAACAAATGGGAATTATGGGGAATTCAAATTCCCAGTGTTTTCAGGGTCTGGCCACCAGTGGCCCTGGTGCCTGCAGCATTCCCCTGCTCTGCCCATGCACTGCCACAGAGCATTCCCATCCCAGCTCTCTGACTTCCCTGCTGGAACACCTGCAGCAAAAAGGGCAATTTTTACCTTTTCCGTCTGAACTACCAAACCTGACCAAACCCCTCTGGGATCAAGCCATGCATGCAAATGAGCCTGCTGCTAATTCTGCTCATTTAAGTTGTGTGTAGGCCTTGCTTCTCATGTTTGGGGGCCTGAATTTGCTCTGAGATGAGGAGGCAAGGTCACTGCTGGGCTGTGGAGTGCCAGGCTGTGGCTGGGCAGGGAGGCAGGGCTGCTCTCTGGTGCTCCCTGCTCTCCTGGCTGCCACACCAAGCACCTCCTGCAGAGCATCCATGAAAATCATGGGCTTGGGAGCGAGGCTTTATCCTCACCAGAGCTGGGACACGTCGTGAGGCTTCCAGCTGGGATTGCACATGCTGGGAGGAGGGGGATGCTGGAGAGTTTTTCCTTTCTTTTTCTCTCAAGGAACTTTCTCCCATTTGTTGTGTAAGAGATGGGAATGACCAGAGAGAGGATGTGGCTGGGAGGAGGAGGAGGAAGAGGGGGAAGGTGCAGCTGGCTGCACTCTCTTGTCTGGGGGGCTTTCTCTTGGGAAGGGCAGAGGTACAGAGAGGTTTTAGCCGTGGGGTGAGGGACTGTGGGCTCCTCACTCTCTCTCACTCTTGGGATAGAGGGGAAAGGTGGAGCTGCTACTGCAGTGGGGAGATCTCCAGTTACCAGAATCCAGCCCTGTGCTGCTGCTTCCTCAACCTGAGTGAACCCTTGCTCCTCAGAGTGGCTGCTGAACTGTTATTCCTTTTCCCCAGTCTTTGCCTGACAGGGCTGTAATTTCAAAGTTCTAATAATTTGGAGGGAAGGGGGTCACATTTTCTATTCCAAGGGAGGTTCCTGCCTTCCTTGGTGGACACCTCTCTTTCAAACCAAGATAGGGGAGCAAGGAACTTTAACCAGAAGGGGAATCTTCAGAAGCTTCTGCAGAGTCTGCCCTGAGCTTTTGCAATAACCCCTCAAGGTCCACATTCAGTTCCAGGGTATCCAGGCCATTGTCCCCTCCAAGGCCAAGTCAATTCCATTATTGAATGCAAAGGCTCCTCAGGTGTGCAGAGCTGGGACTCTGGTGTGAGAACTGGAAATAAATCCAGATCCTAAGCAGATCTCTGCAGCAGCATGTGTGGAATAACAACACTGGCAGCCGTGGGAGTGTGTGGGTGCAAGGCTACCAGAATCCCTGAACTCTTGGGTGGGGTTTTAGCTGGAATGGTTTCCAGTTACCTGTTGTGCAGACTCGTGTGGCCTTGTCGGACACCCTGAGTCTCCCAGTCAACCCTTCCCCCATATCTCCCACTCTTCCCTTCCAACAGTTCCTAACCCAGCTTTATCTCCCAAGAATGGCTGATTTCCAAAGTGCCAGCAAGTGCCTGAGAATTGTGTAATTGCAATATAATTAATGAATTAAAAGAATGAGATGTTTTAAGTGCTTTCGATATGCCAGTCCCTATAATTATCTGCAGACAACGTGTTCATTAACGATCTCAGAGTGTGAGGCTGTGGCTCCTGCACCACAGTGCTTCTCTCTCTGGTGAGGCTGAAGCTGGAGGTGGGAGCAGGGAAAAGAAAGGGCTTCTGGAAATCTCTTGAAAGCTTTGCTTTCTTCCTTGGTTTAGAGCAAGCTGGAAGAGGAAGGAGAGCCTGCAGAACATCTGACATTTCCCAGATGTGAAGGCAGCAGGATTTGCTAGGCCAAGGTCACAGGACCTGTGTCCAAATGCTGGCTCTGCTGTGCGAGTCCCGTGCCTGAGCTCACAGGGAGGTGTGTGTCCTGCCCCAGGCCGTGGGTGGAAAGGGCACTCATTGCTGCTGGAGTAGAGGAGGTGCAGAGGTAATTGCACAATGTTTTTCATTGTAATGTCACAACTAGAGAGGGAATTGAGAGGTCTCATTTTTCCTGGTGGGGAAATATTGGGCATTTCCTGTTGTGGATTTGCTGGGCAGGAGCAGGGAGAGGGGAGGCTCATTCTGGCTGGAGCACTGCTCAGAGTGAAGCTCTCCTTGGGAGGTTTGCAGTGCTTTCCTCAGGCTGTGCTGAGCTGTTGGAAGAACCTGGTTTTGCTTCCCTGGGTGTAAACCAAGAGCAATTCCTTCGATGCCAAGGGAGTGGCTGAGACAAGTGAGAGGGGAACACGCACTATTGGTGTTGAAAGCACTTCAACCATCTCTTGAGGACACTCCTGTGAGGGAGCTGCTCTGGGAGGCTGATGGACAGGGAACAGCTCTGCCCAAAGCCCAAAGCTTCCCAGGATCCAAACTGTGAATTAACCACGCCCTCGATGTGACTAACACATTCCATGTCAGGAATATTTCAGCAGGCTGCAGGCTCCCAGAATTGTTTTCTGTTGAGCTGGGGGGATACATGGCCAGTTCATTTGGAAGGCTGCAGCAGGCAGCACACAGGGATCAGGAAATGACAAAGGATGGATCACAGGGTTCTCCCCACACTTTCCCAAACCCCTGAGTTCTGGCTGCAATAACCTGCTCTTGCTGCAAAGCCAACATCCCCCAGCAGAGAGGGTTAAACACCCAGCACTGAGGAGGAGGCTGCAAGAACTGAGGGCGAGGGCTGGTAAGGAAAAGTCTTGGCTTGGAAAAAAAAAAAAAAGCAGTCACAGGCTGCCAGGGTTGGGTCCTGGCAGGCAGGAGAGCCTTGACATCCTTGACCTGTACCCAGAGCAGCTCCTCTCCCTGGCTGTGACTTCCAGCATCCTCAAGCCACCAAGATTTGGTGCTTTTTAAGCTTAATGGGACAGAGTTAACAGGAAGGACACAATTGCAGCCGAGTTGCTTGCTGTCAGTGTTCCCACGTGGGAGAGGGTGGCAGCAGCAGCCCAGCTCCCCGCAGTTACAGCTGCACATCCCAACCTCCAAAAAGATTGGGTTTGATTTTTCAGACCTGAGAGCTCAAGGAGGCTGTTCCTGTCCTGCGTGTGAAGGATTAATCAGTCACTTGGTATTATAGAAAGTAGAGCATTTCAGTAGCATTGGGAAGAAAAGGTTTCCTTGTCTTGCAAACCTCTTTTTTACCTTCTCTTGTCATATCTGCAGACAGAATGAGAAGCCAGAATTGTGAAAATGTTCGCAAAACTGAGCTCTGAAAAATAGAATTTAAATAATTTTGAAATATCATGCTTTGATTTGGGCATTTTCTAAAAAAAACTGCTTCAGTTTGTAACAGACAAGTAATTTTAAAGTGGAAATCTGAAAGGTTTTGTTTCAAAGTGAGAAAATGGAAATTTTGGCAATCTTAAAAGGAATAATGTTTCTGCTTCATGTAAAAAAAGTCAAGGAAACTGTCTCTTTACTGCAAATATTTTCATTTTTGACAGTTTGCTATTTTTCAACCAAAAAGTGCTATTAGAAACATCTGAAAATAAACACAGAAGGAAAGAACTTTTCTATGGTAGGGAAGACAGGTACATTTCTATGAAATAAAATGAGTTTCTTGATGTCTGTGAGTGCTGCTCTTAGAATAAATCACAAGCAGAGAAAACATGGTTTATTGGGGTTTTTTTTGTTGGTTTTCTTCACCATATCAGGAGGCCAGGTCATGTGACTGCTTGCAATATTTCGGTACCACCCAAATTCAGCGAATACATCCAGAATATAAAATACTGATTAATATGAAATACTGATATATAACGGACACAGAGCCCGGCCTGGAGCGGGGCTCCTTTACCCCCGGGATGGATCAGCTCCCTGCTGTCACCCCAAGCGTTCCCCTGGGTGAGCTGGAATTGTATTTCCGGCTCTGGTGTCCCCCTGGCAGGGGGAGCCCGCCTGGCACCGTGTCCCCAGTGCCACCAGCAGCAGGGAGGGAGGGAGGCACCGAACTCGGGCGGGCTGCAGCAGAGGGCAGCACTCACTGGGGACTCCCGACTGGACACGGGCTCTTCCTGAAATCTGAAATCTTCTGCCAGCTTTCCAGTCTGCTGAGCAAGGTCCTGAAAAGGCAGGACATCAGCTGAGCATTTCGGCACAGAGCAGCCTTCTGATTGTCTTTTTATTTCCTTTTTTTTTTTTTCCTTCCCCTCCTTTTTTTTCCTTTTTTTCTTTTTCTCTTTTTTGCCCTTTTATCCCCTGTCCTGCAATGCCTCTGAGTGCTGTGTCCCTGGTGATATCTGCCAGAAGAGCAGCTCATGGCAAGGGAAGAGCTGGAGGATACTCCAGAAGAGTTTAAGGGCAGACATTAAGGTTAAAACACAAAATCTGCTGCATTTAGTGGCACTTCTGTTTCGAAATTAGCAAGAAGAGTTTGCCCATGGGCAGGACAAGGAAATCATGTAAGGTTTGGTTGGATGGGACCTTACAGAACATCCAGTCCAACTCCTCTGCCACAGGCAGGAACATCTTCCCATAAAACAGGTTCCTCTTTGGACATCAAAATCTTTTCCTTCTTCTGCTACAGGTTCAAAGCATAGCCTTGAAGAAGAATTTTAACCAAACCAGGACTTGGTTTCCTTATCTGAAGAATATAAATTATAACACTGTGCTTTCTGACACAGTTCTCAGCAAGTACAATTCATTTCCTGGAGTGCTTTTAAATCTCCTGTTTCAGGCACTACACAGGTATGCAAAACAGAGTTCACAGAGCTAGCTGAAACCACTTGAAATTAAAATACCATAATTCCAGATTTGGATAATTCAGACTCAGAAAAGTTCTGATGGCAATTTTATGAATTTTTCTGTGTTTGTGGGGGCTGCAGGAGTCTTAGGAGACATAAAAAAGCAATTTCTTTGACAGTCATTCTGAGATTGAGAATTCCACAGCACTTTTGGAATTTAAAATTTCAGTTTGATGTTGCAAAAATGAGTAGGGATGGAGGAAGAGGTGGAAAACTGGAGAAAAAAGGAAGTGAGTCATACACAACCTCCTTCCCTGTCCTGATCTCCAGGGAAGCTGTAAATACTGAAATTGAGACCCCAAAAATTTCAGTGAAAAGAGCAAGGCAAAAGAGATGAAGAGCTACTCCTGCCCTGGGATCCAGGTGGGATTGAGCTGCTCTCCATCCCTGGAGGTGCCAGGGGAAGCTGCCTCAGCCATGAGTGATCTGAGAGCCCTGTGGTTAATCCTGAAGGGACAGACGAGCTGTCCTTTAAAATGTGAACATGTCTGGCTGGCACTGCCTGTTCTCCCCGTGTTCAATAATGTAAATAAAGAATTTAAGAAGCCCATTACTTTCATCTGCAGTTCTGAGAGAATTGCTCACATTCTCCCTTGGCTATTCTGTTTGTGCATAATAACAATGCTAATAAAACCCCCCCGGAGAACATCAACCCTAACAAAAAAAAAAAGATTATAATAGTAAGAGCAGTAAAAAAAGAAAGTTTTGCCTTTATAGATGTTTCCTTCATTTGAAATAATAATAAAAAAAACAACTTGTGAAGATTTTGTTGGCATTGATTTCTTATTTGAGGACTTGGGACTTTAACGAGGGGCAGGATTTGCCTTTTCAGGGACAGGGATGCAGGGATCAGTCTCCCAGCACTGATGACATCCATGGGCCAGCCAGGACAGGCTGGGGATTTTTTTTTCTTTCTTTCACACTAATTTAAATCCACCTTTCAAATTTTGTGAGGGTTTATTTTTATTATTTTTCCCTTTCACTTTTTGGATTCTCTTTCTGTCTTTCTCCTTTGTCACCTCATCCAGCTTCCACCTGCTGGTCACAGCTCTTTGATTTTGGCCTTGAGCTGGTCACTTGAAACAGAAATGTGCTTCCCCACTGAGCTCTTCTTCTCCCAAACCTCACAGGGGCTGAGCCTGATGCTCCTGAGCTCCCGAGGATACAATCCTGAAGCATCAGGAGACCTCAGTCAGGTGGTGCCTCCTTATTTCTCATCCAGCTGGAGTGGGACAAATCCAGGCTTTGCTGAATGTTGGTTTAAGTTGAAACTCTTTCTGAAGGTCAGATTCTTGGCTAAAGTGTTGTTTTGTAACAGAACCTGCCATAGGAAAATTGGGAAAATTTACCAGCTCTTTCAGTGTTTTCACTGTCACATTTATGTTAACCAATTTGAATTGCATTATTATTTTATTATAAATAGTATATACTGGACATACTTCTTGTTGTTGTTGCTTCTTCTTCTTCTTCTTCTTCCTCTTCTTCTTCTTCTTCTCCTTCTTCTCCTTCTTCTTTTTCTTCTTATTTCTTCTTTTTTCTTACTTCTTTCTTCTTTCTTCTTCTTCTTTTTTCTTTCTTCTTCTTTATTCTTCTTTCTTCTTCCTCACTCTTTGTCTCCTTCTACAGTTTTGCTAATAAAAGAATAGAAACAAAGCTTTTTGTGAAAATGATCCATCCATACATCCAACTTCAGATATGTTGTTTACTTTTGTGGGGGCTTTCCTTTGGGCTCTTTAATGCCTTAGCTCCACAGAGAGTTTTCAAACACTTGCTATTTTCATGCAATTTGGCGCTGTGCTGAACTTTAAAATGCAGATCTTGACAAAGCTGGGTTGTCCCAATGCACCACCAGTGACCTGAAACATTTTCTTACCACCCTGAGAGGACAAAATCCCTGCTCCTCTAGATGGTGTTCCTCAGCTCAACACCATTTCCTTGATTGTGTCCAGAAAGCTTTACTTTTCCACTGCTGAAACTCCACACTTTTAGAGTTGTTTTAAGGCCAAGTTTGTTTGTTCTGCTTTTCCTGTGTAAACTGAACCAGACCCATTGATCCCTGCACTGTTCACTCCTCGTTTACCACCTCATCACCTTGGTCCCTCTTCCCTATGCCAACCTTCTTTCCAGGGAAGGAACTGAGAATGTTTTATTGTGCATTTTTGTGAGTCAGTCTTTACTCTGATTGAATTCAACAAGAAGCAAACTGAGGCTGGAACAGCCAGTGGGGCAGGAGAGGGCGGCTCCCCCCTCAGCAGGGACAGAGCCAACAGGGCCTCCCCATCCCTTCCCACCGTGCATAACCTCCAGCAGCATTATTGGAGCTTTAAGAGAACGGGTTTAGGACAGTTAGAACAAACAATTTTTTTTCCCATTGTTCCATTGCAACAAAAAGATAATTCTTTCGAAACAAAAGCGTGCCTGAGTGATGCTTCAATTTCCATCCCATCTCCAGCAGAAGAAAATACAAACACGGAGTTTTGCTTTTCATTTTGTTAAAGTGGGATTTTTTTTTTCTTTGGCTGTGGTAGAAATGTTCATTTTGATGATATTGTTGAAGTCACACTCTTTAAACACATGGCTTATGTTGAAACAATGAACAAATATTATTTGATGTTTTCTGCTGTGTTTGCTTTTCATCATAATGGCTCGACAGTGTTGGAGTTGAAGATGTTGATAAAAATCAAACATCATGATGCTTCCTGAGAATATTTTGACAATTTTGATCTGGGGTAATTTTGCATTTGAATTTTGATGTATAACAAAAACAAGTTTGAATTTCAGGGAATCAGCTCTGCCTGCTTTACTCCAAGGGATGGAGTATTTCCCAGTGATGATGTTTGGACAGTGACTGTGAGGAGAAACCCTTCTTCAACTGATTAAGCAAAAGAAGAAATTTTTTTTCTATAATTAAAGAGGGTTGGCAGTTTAATTTTGTGATGATGAAGAACTAGAGATTAACACAAATAAAAACCACTTTAGAAATCAAATAAAATTTTATTTAGCAAAAATAAGAGATTTAAGGGGGAGGGAAACCAGATTTTTCTTCCAATCAGTTCTTTCTCTGTTTAAATTGGAATGAATAGCAGGGGAAGAGCCCCACATCCATCACTCAGCATTCCTAAAAACACCGATTAAAAAAAACCCAACTCTGTCTTGTTTCTTAAATTAAAGTATTAGAACCTGTCTCTCTGCTCATCTCTTCTTCTCCAGGCCAGGATTAAGTTTTGATTTGTAATAAAACTTGACACAAATCTGACATTATTTTGACCAGGCGTTGTATTCAGGAGATTAAAATGAGCAGCTGAAAATGGCACTGACGTCGCTGGCCTCGTCTGCTTCCCACAGTTCCTCTGGCTGCTCCCCTCCGTCTCCTGCATCCCCGAGCCCTCTGTGCTTGTCACCGCTTTCTGGCCACGTTCACCGAGTGTCCTTGTCCCTTCCCTTTGCCTGAGCCCCTCTGGGCACCTCAAGGAGAAGGATTTTTCCCCTCTCCATCCCAGTGCTGTCCCCACGTCACGCAGCACCACGCGGGTGCCATCCCTGTCCCCTCCATTTCCTCACAAATTGAGTTCATCACCAACGTATGAATAAATCCCCACGAGAATAAAAGTTCTCGGAGGTAATTGAATCACACAAGAGTGATGGGGCTTGCTTTNTGGGGGAAGGAGGACTCTTCTTCTCCTGATTAAATCTTCCAAACATGATGGCCTATCAAGCTCAGTAATTTAGGAGCCAGGAAACACGAGATTTTTAATTCAATGCAGATAAAAAAGGCACGACCCATGGAACCAGCTGAGAAGAACAGCACAACAGAATTGTGTCAAGCTTATGGTGCCTTAAAATTTTCTTTTCAAAGAACTGTTTGATTAAAAAGTATTTAAAACTATTTTCAAACCTAGAGGCACTTACATTGTTGAAACAATTTGCAATCAAAAGAAAATCTTTTGATTTGACATTTTTGCCCTCTTATTTGATTTAATTTCACATTAAGGAAAATATTGGAGAAAAAAGCCCCTTAAATTTTAATTAAAATAATAGCAATATTCCACACATACATGTCACTTGATTAAACATTTAGATTGCAGTGTTCTGACATTCTCCAAACGAAACATTTTTGACGCTATGAAATGGAATTTTTCAATAAGCTTGTTTTGATCTTTCTAGATCAAAAATATCCCGGAATCCTCCATCAAAACAGCATTTCGGGAATTCGCTTCCCGGGCTGATTTGAGGGAACGAGCCGCGTCCTGTGCCGAGGCAGGTGGCGAGGCGGAGGCTGCGGGATGCGGAGGCACATCCCATCCCCGCGGCCACCCCCGGCCCTGAGGTGGCACCTGGGGACGTGGCACAGGACGTGTGTCGGGAGTGCCGCGTGCCTGTCCCCGCTGTCCCCGCTGTCCCCTGGCCAGCCTTCCTAGGGCGCGGCGAGGGCAGTGCCGAGCTCAGCCGGGAGCTCACCTGTGACCCGCAGCGCCGAGCGCGCAGCGGAGCGAAAGGAAAATGTTCTGCAGCTGCAGGAGAATCCCGGGCTCGGCAGAGCTTTTCCCCACTAGAGGGAAGTGCATTCCCACGCTCAGGGGTGAGCGGCCGGGCGAGCACATGCCATGGCTCGGTGCACCCTGTCCCCGAGCCTGGACCCGCCGGGAATGCTGCTGCAACCTCGGCTGCCCGTCCCAATATCCCTGCCCGGCCTCCACGGCAGCTGAAGGGCAGCAGGAATTCCTGAGTGCCTGGACGCACACCCCACTGCCTTGCTGTGGTTACCACACCAGCCCCACTGCTGGCAGATGTCTGTCCAGACCTGGCACAGCTGCCCAGGCCAGGGGTGGAGCTGCCATCCCTGAGAGATTTAAAAGATGTGTGGATGTGTTGGGGATGTGGATCTTCCAAACAGCTCGTGAGAGTACAAAGGAAATGGCCTGAAGTTACACTGTGAGAGGTTCAGGGTGAATACTGGCAAAAAATTTCTTCACTGAAAGAGTGATTAAGCATTGGAAGGGGCTGCCCAGGGAAGGGTGAAATCACCATCCCTGGAAGAGTTCAGAAAATGAGCAGATGTAGCACTTTGTGGTAAGGCTTAGTAGGCATGGCACTATTCGGTTGAAGACTGGACTTGAGGACCTTGGATGTCTTTTCCAGCAGTAATCATCCTGTGATTCTGGGGTTTAGTCACTGTTCTGGCAGTGCCGGGTTAATGGCTGGACTCAAAGATCTGAAAGGTCTTTTGCAGCCTAAACTGTTTGATGATTCTGTGTCCCTTTAGTGGATGCAAACATGGGCCAAGCTCGAGCTCTTCAGGGAAGGAAAGGGTTGAACTGCTTGCTGACTCGAAGGACATCTATAGAGCCGTGCTTGAGCTGGTGGGGGTGCACTGAGGATCAGCCCTGAGCCATTTCAGTGCTGTCTGCACTTGGAGAACTACTCAGTGCGCAGCTGTGAGCCACGCAGATGGGCTGGAACATCCCAGGCACAACAGCAAAGTGCAGTGACTGTGTGGGATCGAAGCAATCCAACCCAGGCTGCATGGAATGATGGATATGTGACCAAATCAACGCTGGCCTGGCTGTTTGTTCAGCCAGAAAGGCTCACAGATCCTCTCCTGAGCAGATTTGCTTTAAAAACAAAGCTCCTACATGTTAATGCAGATGTAAGAAAAGATGTGTCTCCATGAACACACAGACACATCTGTGAGATGCAGATTTTAGTGAGCTGCACTAAGCCGTGGATATAAACTGCCTAATTACCTGGATAAAACTGGGAATGCTGACATGTAAATACCCACAGAAACCTGGGCAGCACTCCCGGGCTCTTCGTGGGTGTGCTGTATGGATGCACAGGCTGCTGTCTGCAGGGTGCACAACCTCCCTCCCTTCACACAGCTGAGCTCCAGGTGAGAGCAACCCTTGGAAAAAGAACAGGCAAAGCCAGTCAAATGTACCTTCCTGAATCCCAGCCTGAGACTGAAGAAGCAATGAGCAAAGCAGGAGAGAGAGAACACAAAGCAGGAGAGAGGAGGAGGGATTGCGGTAAAGAAAGCTTCCAGTGCTCTGAGGAGCCGTGTCCCCCCAGGACACTCAACAGCAAGTGGGCATGAGTGTCTCCTCTGGTGGCTCTGGAGCTGGGGGATGTGGTGAAGTGTGTCCCTCACACCTTGAGAGAGGAAATCACTCTGTCCTTACTCCCAAGGAGTCTCTGTCTCCATATGACTTCATTTCCTGAGAAGGTCAGTGATGCTCACGAATATTCTGCACACAGAATGAGTCCAGCAGTCTCAGGCACAGGGTAGAACACCTTGCTCCTCAATTTTCAGATTAAAACAAACTTTTGGGCAAGTGTGGACATCAAAATGAACACATCGGTTTCTCATACTCTTCCCAAGAGCACCAACTTTTGTGGGCTTCAACACTTCAGCTGTTTGTTTTATTTTCCTGCTGGCTGAAGGGCTGTCATCATTCCAGGGGGAAAAATATTTCTACTTCTGTTTCGGCATTTTGCTACAGAACCTGGTAAAATGTATAATTTTCCCCTGGTCCACTCCAACAGCTCTCAAGAGCAAAGTCTTCAGCCAATTTAAATTTGTGATACCCTGTGGAAGGCAATAGAGATTTAATGGAGCTACTTTGTGTTAAAGCATCTGGCCCCAAATTCTCCAGGGAAGCAGAGTATCATGTACCAGATCAAAGGGCCAGGTTGATGTGTGCTGCAACCAGGGAATGGGCAAATTTGTTAAGACGCAAAATTATTTTTGCCACCTGCTTTCTCACCTTGAGCATGGTCTAAAACAAGGTCATGGCAGGGCTCCTAAATGAAGTTGTGTTTCAATAATTAACAAGAATTTTTTACTCTAGTAGTAGTTTTTGCTTTACAGTGTCATGCTTGTTCTTTATGTGTTCCATTCTTTTGCTGCTGGAAGAAAGAAGCAACAGATTATTATGAGATGAGGCTGTCTGATGTCACATTGTAAATGTATTTGACAGCTAGAAATATGGAAAACCCATAAAGGAAGCCTGTCTGGACACAGTGAAATTTCCAGGGTAATTTTTCCTGATCTGAATGCAATGGTGAAAACTCAGCTCAGATTTAGGCTGTTCCTCCAACAGGAACATCTTGAATTTTAGTCTTGTTTCAGATACCAAGTTGTCTCTCTCTGCTGTATCACTGATGTGGGATCACTGCACAAATCCACAAGTGGAAGATGTTTTTATCACTGTGTTAATTCCCCCGCAATGAGAGCAGACACCATCTGGACATAAAAAGTGGTGCTACTTTGTGGCCCAGAATTTTTCAATTCAGGAACAGGTACTAAAAGATAACTGAGTGTTTTCTTTGGGTGCATGTTTCAAAGATAAAAAGAACAGTGGTCAACCCCTACACATGGGCAACAAAACCTAGGCATGAGTTAAGATGTCAAACTGAGTTTTAAAAGATCGAAAGTAAAATAGAGAATTCATCCTGGAGTATTTAAAGTGACTCATGGACACTGTGAGCAGCAGGTCTGGATTAAAAGAGGTCTCGTCTTAACGTCACCAAGCGTTCTGAAGTTTTGTGGTCCAAGCCCCCCTTTAGACACCTGAAACACGGCTCATCTTCTCCATCAGATCAGCAGAAGTTTATGTTTGCCCTGAGGAGGGATTTTATTCTCATCAAATTTCTTCTTCCCTGTTCTTTGTCCTGTTGTGGGAGCAGTTGCCAGGTCTCCACTCTCGTTCTGTGGCTGGAAGCCCTGAGGAGCAGCCTGAGGAAGGGCCACTTTATTTCCTCTGCTGTGCTAAGCCCTGTCCAGCTGCTCCCCTTGGCCTGGTGGGCAGCACAGCTAGAGCTGCTGCTGTCTCCACGTGGCCTCTGTCAGGGTGATCAGCACCCAGAGAATCCAGCAAGGAGCAGGCAGGACAGATCCCTTGATGCTGCATTTGGGGAAACACCTTTACAGAGGAATGTGTGCTAGGCCTGTCCTGGGGTATGTGGGCTGGCGTATAAATGTACACAGCCTGCTCCTCAGAACTCTACATTCCAAGGCTGCCTGTGGAAAGAAGTGTATAAAGCTGTTCCACAGGACAGAATATAGATATATTTTATTGCTCTGTGTTGAAGACAAGGGGATAAGCACTAGAAATGGCAGAACTAAGTCCTGTGCAGGGTTTACAGGCCACCAGATGAGACTGTGGCAGAGCACAAGGCACTCTTTCCAAAAACACAGGGAGGCTACCTTTTTATAAGCTTTGGGGGGTAAAGTTCTGAGGCTGCTGCTACTGGTCAGAAGATTGATCCTGGCTGGCTTCCACCCAGTGAAAACTTTTTATTCTATCTGTGCTATTACCAGAAACAAAATCAGTAAAAAGCATTGTAGGATGTATTTTTTTTCTGATCTGAGTGTCTTGGGATTTGATTCTTAGCTGCTGTGTGACCCTTTGCATGGTAAAGTCAGTTTTACAAAAGATTTCATGTGGTGAAGAATATAATGTCTTAGGTGGTTCACAGGAGGGCTTGCAGAATCGAAAAACATTTGGACCACTTATTTCCCTGTTTATTTAACTTCCACATGTATTTTTAAAAATTCTTCCTACCATCCAACAATCTCTATGAGTTTTATTCCCTCTCCCTAATGTGGAAAATCAGTCTGAGGAGCAAAAATGGCACAATGTGATCCAGACTCAAATACAATGCGAAGTTTGCAAGCTGGGATTGAGCTGGCACAAAGGCTGTGGTCAGGTGAGGACTCAGCTGCTCCTGTGGGGTACCTGAGGATTTTTTGAACTTCTAGTCCCTAATAGTTTTCCAAAATTAAAGGACAACATCAGCAGAATAAGTTTTCCTCCTAGTGTTTGTCATTTTTTTTTTCTTCCTTATTCTTCAGAAATGCTGTCAGAATTAGCTTTGTTGCTGGTATTTCAGAACATCTGCATCTGATTCCAGGAGGATTCAGAATGATTGGAAAACATTGAAATGAAGAATGAAATGTTATTTTAATGAAAAAGAAGACTCTTGAGTAGAAGTTAGTGTCTTATTTTATTTTTTCATTAATCTGAATCAAGATTGTTCCAGCCTTTGATATCAGCCAACATCTTTATCCTAACTAGGAAACCTGTCCCAGTAGATCCCCACTTTATCAATGCTTCTTGCCTAAAATCTGCCTGGAGTGGAGGAAAAGTGAGTGCATCTGTTTGGGTTTCTTTTTTTTCCCAGTCCTTTTAGTTCTGTTCTTTTTGTTTACACAGGCTAATGACAAATTAAAGGGATAAACCAAAGGCCTTGCTGGAACAGCTGTAAACTCCAAGCAGGAAGTAATTCAAAGCCTCCAAGAGCTGGCTGTGCAATGCTGGAGGAGTTAATGACGAAGAACCGAATCCTCAGTTGGAGCAGACTGCCAGAGTTGGGTTGAAATCCCGAGTTTCACTGATTTACAGCAGTTCGAAATGTGGCCTGAAGTGTCTCACTACTCCACTTTGTTTGCATTTTGAAGCAAATTCTGCTGGTTTCTAAATGGTTTTGTCTCCTGTTGATGCATTTGTGGGATGCCAGGATCCAAGTGGGTCTGCAGCAGGCGCAGATGGCAGAGCACGGAAAAGCACTCGCTCTGTTTCCTGGGAAAAGCTTTTTCTAAGAATTTCGGAGCAGCACCGAGGCTGTTCCTATCCCTGCAAAGGTTTCTGTGGGCTGACAGCTGGTGCTGCCAGAAGATCGAGGATCTGAGGTTCCTCTGTGCTCTTCCAAACTTGAGACAGTTTAATTATGGAGTGGCTCAAAGATAAACTTGTGTTACAGAAGATATTTAGATTGCCCTTCTGACACTGCTGAGAGTCATGTGCTGGAAAAAATAGCACAGGAAGGTTGTGGAATTGTGAGAGTTCAAAGGCCAGACTGGAGAACATCTTTGGGTGCTGCACTGTCAGGGCTGAGCCTCCTTTGCGCAAGTGGAATTGACTTGAAACTGGTTGTGTTCCTTTGTGGCATTACAATGCCTAAAACTGAAATTAACCCAACTCAAAAGATTTCTGAATTTACCAAGACAGAAAGGGAATGAGCGATGAACTCTACATTTACTCTTGGGCAGTGCATTATCAATCAGCCAAACCAAGAGTCTTCCTTCTGCTGACCTCATCACCCAATGTTTGCAGCAGCACCTGGATCTCCTCCAGTCTTCTGAGGGAAAAACTCTCAGCAGTGGCAGAAAATATTTCCTTGACACTTATTATAAAGGGGTTTTAGAGGAGGACACATGAGTGTTCAGCTCTGGTTTTTGCCTGAAAATGAAAGACTTAAAAACTGGAGGGAACAACCTTGTTGCAATTAAGCACAGGCAAAAAATTGACCATGGTTATTTGTAGCTACTGAACTGGAGGCCACTCTCTGAAAGCCAGGCTATCAGAGGGAGCAGCTACTTCCAATTACATCCTATTGGAGGGGACTCCTAAGCTGCCAAGATTCATGGAGGAAAGCCATAAAAAATAGAAAAAATTAGAACTTCTCCCCCTGGAAAGAAAAATAGAAAAAAAACCCCACAAAAATTGATTTATTAAAGTCTAAACATTCCTTGGAAATGTGCCAAGTGCACAAATATTTCCGTAAGGAAGATTTGTGTGATCCAAAGACAAATTTCAAAAAGCAGGAGAGGAAGAGAGACAAACAAACAAACAAAGGGACAGAAGCTGATTTAGAAAGTGTGTGTTGGGGAATATACCTGGGGTGAGGAGAACAAGGCTGAATCTCCAGAGCCCATAGAAGGGATCCGAAAATGGGGTCCATCACGCAAAAAACTTTGGGCAATGCTGAAAGGCATCAGCTTTGTTCCAGATTGGGTCAAAAATGTAAATATACTCTGCATTTTATACTTCCCAGCCAGGAAAAGGGATCTATCTGCTCTGTCTGTCAACTGGATTTGATGATCTCGGAGGTCTTTTCCAACCTAAATAATTCTGTGATTCTACTCTAAGAACTTCTCATACCCTGCTTTCCATGTAGGGCAGCACCTCAGTCTGTGTTATCCACTGTGTCTAGGGTGTCCCAGCCCAGCTGCCAGAGAGCTGGAAGGGATTACCATGACCTCAGGCACCTCCCTTGACACATAGATAACCAGAGGAACCCAGATATCCTCCCCTCTGCAGGGGAGAGTGCCTCGCTGAAGCCTTTGGGATTTAAAATCTTTCAAATCAAGAGAGCGACTAGCCAAGATGTGGCACCTGGATGCAGAAAAGAGGGCGTGTACCTGTAAAAAAAACCTGGAAATTTTCATTTTGAATTTTCTTTGAATTTGCTAATTCAAGGAGGGCAGGAAGACAAAATTCCCAGGTTGTTATGTTGTGGAGTATGGGTGGAACTTGCTGTTTCTAGTCTGATTTGGTTCAAAGAGGGTTTTGGTATCAAAAATAAGATGTCTGCATGGTTATATGGTAAAAGGTGACAGCAAGAAGGGTAGGAAACAAGAAGTCAATGGGGCGATGAAAGAGAAGTTGTTGCAACAGATTGCTTTGTAAAACTTGTTCTGAGTTTTTTCCTCAAATTATTGGTTCATGCTGCCCTTAACATTTAGATTTTCATCTGTTTGCTTCTTTTTGTGAGAGGAAAACTATGTTAGGCATCTCATAAATGCTTACAAGGAGATGTTTCCCATCTGCTTGCAGATGCACCATGCCTGCTTTCTGCAGGGACCTGGCACTCTTCAGCGTTTAAATGAAGCTGAACCCGCTCCATTTGCTGGATGGGCACAATCCAAGGAGCAAAAATGAACATTTCTCAGTGCTGATGATTCTGTTACAGCACACTGAGCTCTGAAAATACCTCCAAACATCCCTGCAGGTTGCTTTCTTGAGGAAGGACCCCTTCAATTAAGGCCAAGAGTTAAGACAAGACAAAGCCATTCAAGACACACTCTCTCATTTCTACTTTGGCATAAACAGAATTATGACTTCCATTTTCTTGGCCACCTTCCAGCTAACTCTCCTCCTTCGCTGTGTGGCATATCCATCTCCTTCTGGTCATGCAGCACCACAGAACTTCTCCACACACTGTTCAGCGTGGACCGCCTCCATCCCGGGGTGGTTTCACCCCAGCTGTGGGTGGGCAGCCCTTGCCTGCTGCGTTCCCTGGGGCTCTGCTCTTTGCTGCCCGGGGTTAGTCACTGCTTTTGGCACGCTCTGAGATGCTCAGATGTGGAGGGCTCTGCTCTACCCTCTCCTCCACAGGCAACCCAGCCAAAATCCAGCAGGCAAACCCTCCAAACCTGCCCGGCTTGCTGCTCGCATGGATCTCATCTGTCTCCTTCTCCTTGGATTCGCCTGCCTCCGAGAGGTTTGTGCATTTTGCAGACAGCGTGGAGGCGGAGGGCGGGGGTGGCACGGAAGATGAAGAACTCAGGGATATACTGAGTATATAGAACAGTGTATAATGTACTGAGTGATGCAACAGCCAGAGAACTAAGTGGATGCTGCTGCCTTGTGATTTACCGCCTGCAAATGGCTTATCTTCTTCTGAAATACTGTTAATTTAATAGACAAACATCCCAGGATAAAGGCTCGCCAGAGACGCAGCTGATGGGATAAACATCGAGAGATTAAAGACCTGTGGGCAAAGTGTATAATTCTGTTATTAAAATCCCAAAGTGCTCCCTTAAAATTAGACCCTAGTAAAGGAAGAGGAGTGGAAAAACTGATGCTTAAAAGGGGGAGTGATTGTGTTGAGCATTTCAGAATCATTTGCTAAGCAAAGTTAAAAAGGATAATAGCATCAAGCTTGGTCTTCTGCTTGTTTTCCCCCTGCCGTCCCTAACTATCAAAGTGGTATCAAAGAAACCTAGTTATTAGTCATGTGTTGAGAACATTTTCCAGAGGTAGCCAGAAAGCCATCAGTGACAGCATTTCTATGACCTCCTAATTGCACCCCACACAATGTGTGGCTGTTAGGCCCATGAGGCAGCTGCATTTGCAAGTGAGTCCCAAGTCATTATTTCCCAGCTCAGGAGCAGCCTGGTGTGTGAGCAGTGCCTGTTGGGCTCATTTTTGCACTGATTGCTGCTGGGATCAGCACACAGCACACTCACTGCTGCCCAGGCTCTGGCACAGACTGTGCCACTCTGGGCTGTGCTTTGAGACCACATAAAAGGATTTGTCACCACTAAACTGGACAGCCAGTGGAAGCTGAGTCCTAGGGACCCCAATCCTGTGGAAAATCCCTATGTGAACAAGTCCAGCCCTTAACTTGTTGTAAAACATCAACTGGTTTCACCAGATTCTCTAAACAATAATCCGAAGTGGTTGGCTTGGGCTTCCCCAGCACCGAGCTCCCTCTCTGAATGATTCTCGTGACCCCAGAGCATTTTGCTGATGTGCAGGTCACAGACCCAGTGAATCTGGTTTTCCTGGATGAGGGAGGTGCTGATGTGAGGGAGGGGAAGCGCTCAGGTAACTGCAGTGACACCCAGGAGGGGTTGGAGGAGGAGCAGTGCAGAGCAAGAGAGGCCTGGTCACCTCACCTAAAGGGACATTGCTGCTGCTGGTGGCTGAGGCACAGAGCCTGGGGGGACGTGAGCACAGGGAGCCAATGGCTCCCCGCAGCACCTGGCTCTGCTTTCTGCCTGATGGCCGGGGCTCTGACTCCTCCCTTGCAGGAGCACCCTGTGAGTGCAGCAGGCCAGCAATCGATGAAGATTTAGTTGTTTAGTTGCTGTTGGTCAGTAGAGTTGGGACAGGAGCTTTTTGACAGGAGGTTTCTCTGGATACAACTGCTGGTTAGCTGGGCTTTTCGCTCTGGAGGGATTGTTAATGCACTGGTTAAAATCTGGAATTTGTCTTTCAGGTTTTGAACTTTTTTTTCCCCCAAAACTCTGATATTTTCCCATGACTTATGATGTGAAAATTCTGAAGAAAATAGTGTTTTATGAATCTCCAACAGTCTTCCCACAACACACACACTTATTTGTTTGATGTTGTTGGGTTTTTTGTGTATGAGAATTATCATATATATTAAGGGGAAGAAAATTCTATATGACTGAAAGAAATCAAACATCTTATTATCACAAACTAAATGGCTGCCTTCAGTTGAAATTTTGCTTAAATCAGTGTTTGTTACTGTAGCACATTTTGATTTTAAGAAACGAATGTTTTCCAGTGGGAGAACATCCCATCAAGATGCCAGCTACTCCTGTGCTTCATGGAAATGAAGCTTGCTTTCCATGCGTAGGTATCCTGTGTTTGAATCCCTGGGTATGCAATTACTGAGGAGCTCCAACAGTATCAGCTTCTTCATGAAACTTGTGAGAACTTAATATTTTTGAGGCTGTTAATCTCTATATCACATTTGATTACAAGTGGTCAGTCAGTACAACAGCTTATGGATAGGACTGTATGGCGGAGTAGATGGATAAAGGAATTCTCATTACTTTGTACATTCAAAGAGCATGATTTTGTTAGGCAATTCGGCCAATAGTTCAACTTTAAAAGATTAATTCAGCTTTCACTCCACTCAGGATGAGTTTCATGCAAGGACATTGTGCCAGGATGTTGTGAAAGGCACAACCAGAGCAGGAATCCCTCCAGACACATCCTTTGGAGCTGCATGAGGAAGAGAACCCCCAGATTAACACTCGCCAGTGACAGATTAGTCCTAAATCAACCGATTGTGACAAAATGCACTTCACTCTGTATTAGTCACATACCACTGATAGCAATATTAGAGTCCATAAACATGCTTTTAATAGTCAAATATTCTATAATGTATGCTGAGTCTCCCAGTAAGTGGAAATTAAATGAACAATTTAGTGTATCACCATAGCATTTCTCCAGCAGATGAACACTGGCAGCAAAGCTGCTGTTCCACAGAAAACTACAGCTGCCAGATGTTAAAGGCTTTGGCATTCCAATGTCCCAAAGAAAAAGGTTGACATTTGCTGTTGTACTAGCATGTATTCTGGAGTGAGAAAAAAGGAATTTCAAATCTGTTCTGAAGGCAAGAAAAGCTGGTGGGTAAAGGAGAGGACCTGAAAGACCAAAAGAACCCTGTTTCTAGGCCTGGTTTTGGTCAGTGGAATGGTTCATCTGATCTTTTTTCTCCCATCCTTGTCTTCTGTGCATCACCTTACACAATTCCACATCTGCAGGATACACCAGCAGCTCACTCGGGTACCAGCCCTGGCATTAAAACCAAATTTCAGCAAGGGGAAAACCAATTTATTTGACTTTTCTTGACATGACTCTGTCCATCAGTAGTTGTATGACCCTCCCCTCAACTCAGGAGAGAAGGTTTCTATGTGTTTGCTCTTGTAACTTGTACCAATCCTGCAAAGAGACACGGTAATAAAAAGTATTAAATTAATTTGGCATGCAAGACAGAGCACCTGTTAACTCTCTGGTACCACGTTGCATTTGCAGAGGAGGTTGTTAAGAAAACAAATTTCTTTTTTGAATTGTAGGCTGAATGAATTTAGACTGGAGTCCTTGAACACCAAACCTCATTGTGCTTTTTTTTGTTTAAAGACCAAGAAAAGAGACTCTCTTCACAAGAAAATGTTTTAAATACAATGAACTCCCTGAAATTCTGATGTTCTCTCAGGTTACAGCATATTGCAAAAATGCTATTAAATTCACATAGTCACACAGTGTTGAAGATATAGGTCTTGGTGTACCTGTTCACATTGAAATAAATCAGGGGAAAAATTGGAGGTGGGGAAGGAAATGAAAAACAGACCCAGACAAAGTACCAAGAATATCCTTGGACAGACTGCATCCACATCTGCATTCCTGCTCCTGGAGTGGGATGGACATATAAAACTAAACCAAATTAAGGACCTTTGTCAGGTCTCCCATATTAGTGGAATTTCAATTCCCAGTCTGTTCCTTTTCTATCTGTGCTGTGATCTCAGTGTATTATCAAAGGTAGAGCTTCCAGTGGGAAGAAATCTGCAAAAGAATTCCTGCAGACACAGTGAGCAAGGCATTCTCCTCTGGGCCGAATATTTACAACCCCAAATCAAAATAACTGACTTGAACCATAAAATTCCCCAACTCAAGCTTCACCTTCAACCCTGCAAATGCTAAAGGTGGCACATGATGCATTTCCCACTCCCTGACTTTCAGAAAATCCATTTAAGATTCTTTGAATAAATGTCCAAAGAGAGGGCACAGGAGCAACCATTAACTCCTTGAGCACCCTGGTGCCACCTGCACAGGAGGATTCCCTTAGCCCAGGCCTTAGCAGAGCAAGTGATTAAATCCTTCTGATAACCTGCTGTCTAATAAACTCACAAGAGCCCTCCTTCTGTTTGCTCAGACTCCTTTACGCAAATCCTCAGTTTATCCATAAAATCACAATGATGAGCCAAACTGAAAAAAAAAGGAATTTTTGTGCCTCCCATCTTAATATTTCAGCTTGCCCCTCTGCACAGACTTGCCTTCATGCAGAGGAGCCATAAATCTGGCCTGTCACTGTTATGATTATTAGTGGTTAGACCTGATGAATATTGATATGTGGCAAGCGCTCTTTCGACATTAAATACATTTGCCAATTTTCCTCCTGCAAACTCCACCCGTTAATGCTTCATCCAATATGAATCAATATTGGTTTAATAATTAACGTGTTTAAACATTTTTTAATGTATATTTCATGATGAGAAGATCTATGTTTATTTTATGATGATAAAATATTTAGAGCCCAGGGAATTTTACTGTGCTGTCATCACAGCGTTCATTGGGCCCTTTTCACTCTGCCTGAGGGGGCATCTCTGTCTCCTCTCAGCACAGCCCAGGCTGAAATGGTTCCAGCTCCTTCTGCAGCAGGGCTGTTTATGGGGTCTGAAGATATCTGAAATATGTGGTGGGGCTGGAAGGGAAGGACAGCAGCATGGCTGGAGGGACAGTGCCCACTGTCAGCTCCAAACAGCCGTGGAGGCAGGAGAGGATCTGATCTGGAGAGACCTGGAACACATTCAGCTTCAAAAGCAGTTCAGATTCCTGGAAAACATGCACAAAAGTGAGGAAAGAAAGAGAGAGACTCAGGCTGGCGCTGGGAAGGCTTTGAAAAGAGCCCATGGTGCTCACTGCATAAGTGGAAACTCTTCTTGAAGGCAGCAAGTTTGACTTCCCAGGGCTTTTTCTGTCCTGAGAAAAGCAAAGTTAAAACAAGTTTCCCGGAGTGGGAGGATTTGGTGGGAGCTAAAAACCTCCCTGCATAAGTGAAGGGTTATTCTTCAGTGCCTATGGAGCATGTACAGGGTCTTGGCAGCCTGAGAGGGAGAAAAAACACCTGTAGGGTGGAAAAGGCCTAAGAAACAGAGATTTGGGGATTTTGGTTGGCCTAGGAGGTGTCTGGCTCCTCAGATCCTGCAGGAACTCAGCACCGCCTCACTTTGCAGAGGACAAACACAAAGAACACAGGCTGCAGATTCATGGCAGTGGCATTCAGGGGGTGCTTTGACTTTGCACTGGCTCTTACACCAGGGTGAATTCTGCTCCAGCTGCCCTGGATCACCAGGGAATCAGAGATAATGGAAAAAATGGGCTCTGAATCCACTAAAATCCAGGTGAAGTTTTCCTACGAGGCTGTGATTAATGAGATAAGGATGATGATGTTTATTTCCATGTCTTTGTTCAGAATTATTCAACTGGTCACAGTCCAGTGGCTCCTGATGTTCCACTCCTGGGCAGCAGAACAAACACCTTGTAGTGCATCTGATCTGATCAGGTAGGCTGGAAGAGTGCTGCAAGCAGGGCTGCTGATTGCTGGAAAACACTTTCCTTGCAGGATTTGCTGTGGAAAACGTTTATTCCAGAAACAGATTTTAAAAAGGGAAAGAAAAAAAACAAAAACCAAAAAAAAAAACCTAAGAAGAACGTATCAAAGTCATGATGTCTCCTGGGAAGAGATTTCCCTGTCAAGGTGTGTTTGCTTGATAGCACATCCAGAAGGTAGAATGTAATGTGGTTTCACACTTTCCTTTTTGAACCCATGTAAACTTCTGGCATTCACAAAAAAA